>CM069150.1:17020880-17193380 GCA_035221665.1 Okamejei kenojei | reverse complement strand
CGTTGGAGGAAATTGGAGCACCCGGAGAAAACCCATGCGGTCACAGGAAGAATGCACAAACTCTGCTCAGATGGCATCCGCGATCAGGATCGAACCTAGATCTCTGGCACTGTGAGGCAGCAGATCTACCACTCCGCTACTCTGCTGCCCATTAAAACAAGCCCTCTCTCCCTCAGATGTCTGTAAGGGATTCGAGTTAGAAGGTATCTCCAGCCTTGATTGTTTAAGGAGGAAACATGAGTGATATTGGTGCTCGGAAACAATATTGGTTTGACATAATAATTATATCATATTTTTATGAATTAAGTATTATTTTGAAATTAAAAAATATCCTCTTGCATGGTTGGTACGTATCCCTCAATCAACATAATTAAACCAATTATTGGGTCATTATTGCATTGCTTTGTGGAATTTTGCTATGTGCAATTTGGCCGCTGCATTTCCATATATAACTGTGACTACACTTAAAAAGTACTTAATTACTATGAAGAAATTTGCGATTCTCCTGTGGGAATGAAAGATACTAGAGAAAGGCAAGCTCCCCTTTTCACCTGGAGCTCCGATAAATGAACCAAAGATTTTATTTTCAAATTAGGATTGCTTGGCTTCGAGTTGCTCCTGTTTATGCAGTGCTCACCAGGTTATGGTGTGATAATGAATGCACGAATCATCTTAGGTATCCGTTTATAATGTGCCCAGCAAATGAACTACGACAGGCACAGATTGAGCCTGGTGTTAACCATGCTGAAATAATTCACTTCTTGCTGTCGAAGAAGCCATTGATTTTTCTGTTGATGTGGGCTTCTGCTACTTACTAGAGTTAGCTACTTACTCGAGCTTCACTTTCCCCACTGCTTAGGGTGCAAAAATGAGCCAAGTTGTCTTGCTTTCTTTTCCCCTTCATTGTACTGTTTCTATTGCAACAAAATATAACAACCACAGAGATAAAACAATAAGAGGCAGCCACGGTGGTGCAGCGGTAGAGTTGCTGCCGTTAAACGCTTGCAGTGCCAGAGACCCTGGTTCAATCCCGACTAAGGGTGCTGTCTGCACGTAGTTTGTATGTTCTCCCCGTGACCATGTGGGTTTTCTCCAGGTGCTCCGGTTTCCACCCACGTTCCAAAGATGTACAGGTTTGTCGGTTAATTGGCTTGGTATAAGTGTAAATTGTCCCTAGTGCGTGTAGGATAGTGTTAATGTGCGGGGATCGCTGGTAGGTGTGGACTTGGTGAGCAGAAGGGCCAGTTCCCACACTGTATCTCTAAACTAAACTAAATTAAAAAGAAGAGATCTCAGATGATTATTGGGTTCATTAACTCTCGTCGTCATCATTGTTTGAAATAAGTGGCGTAAAGAGTGCTGATGATCATCTAATCTTTCATCATTGTGCATCTTTGAAGAAAGAAAGCAATGTCTTAATACACTGTACACGAAGTGCTGGAGTAACTCAGCGGGTTCGGCAGCATCTTTGGAAAATATGCATAAGTGACATTTATGGCAGGAACGTTCTTCAGTCTGAAGAAGGGTCCCGTCCCATAAAGTCTCCATGTTCTCCAGGGATGCTGCCTGACCCGCTGAGTAACTCCAGCATTTTGTGTCCTTTTTTGTTAACAAGCAAATGCAGTTCCTTGTTTCTACATTAATACATTCTACATTCGGCCAGGTTACACTGATGACTTGAGCAAAATACAAAGTGCTGGAGAAAAGCAGCGGGTTAGGCAGCACCTATGGAGGGATGTGGACAGATGATGTTCATGAGAGATGAGGGGTCCTGATCCAATACATTGTTTGTGAATTCGTGATTCCATCTCTCTGATGACTTGTTTGAAGTTTCATTGGGAACTATCAACTAGCTGCCATCAGTGCTGCTATCAAGAAAATGTGCATTTGTTCATTTTCGAAGGGGGAGGGTGGGAGATTGGCACTACTACCCGCTCCTCCCCAATGCCTCTCACCCCTCCCTCCCCCTCACCTGGCACGACCTGAGCTAAAGTTAGATGATGTGTTGCTGACCATTGTTTTGATTAACCTCATAATAAATCATTCAAAAAGAATCTCAATGAGAAAGGTTAAAGCTGATATTCTCTTTAAATATTAATGCAAAGCAAGATACCACGCAAGTTGAGAGCAACTGAGATCTTACTAAAATAGGGTAACCAGTATTGTGCATGTCATATTTCTAGTTCAGGACATAAGTATGCTATCCAAAATCCAATTAAAAAAAATATGTGTAGGAAGGAACTGCAGATGCTGATTTAAACCGAAGATAGACACAAAATGCTGGAGTAACTCAGCGGGACAGGCAGCATCTCTGGAGAAAAGGAATGGTTGACAATTCAGGTCGAGATCCTATTTCTGAAGAAAGGTCGTGACCCGAAACATCACCCTATCCCCCTTGGAAAAATATCTGTTGTTATTGACTCCATTTGGCAGAACTACATTGAGCAAAACCCTATTAAAACCAGACTAAATCATCTTCTACGTCTTTTTGTGTCCATCTTGTTACAAATGTTGACCTCACTGTCATCGTCCATCCTGAAAAGGATGCAAGCTTCTGCCGACAATCAGTGGGAGCCATCACTTGTTGCAGTAGATGATGGTGGTAGCAGAATTAGCTCAGGATACTTCTAGTCTGCAGCCCTGTGACATGGACGCTTCTGCTATGGGGCTGACTAAAATCATCGATAAAGAATGGAGGACATGCATTCCTTTGTGGCACTGAATTTTTCTGATGATCTGGAAAGGCTTCACAGGCCAATAGGTAGAATCATAAAACTCACATCTGAAAATACAAAACTTTTCAAAAATGTTCCAGTTGACTTTTTATGGCGCCGCATCTTAATTCACATTGAATTACTGTAAACAAAACCTCTACCTTTTAAAAATGATTTATTCCGTCAGTTACCAGAACTTGTGTGAGGAGAACAAATCTATCGTCCGTGCCAACACTTTCTAAAACAGTTTCCTTTCAAGCATTGCATCTTTAGCTCCATGGGATTTGGACCAAGGATAAGCCATTTTTGCACTTCCAAAATAAACAGTGTTGACAATAGAACCTCAGCACATCATCATATTTCATGTTAGGTGACATCAGCTGCTTGGTAAATAAGATCGAGACGGACTGAGGTAACATGGAAACTGTAAGCAACACTTTCCCCCCAAATCACTTCAATTTACTTAACTCTAAGGCTGTAGGCAGCTGTACATCATTATCAACTCCGCTAACTCTTATTTGCCAGTCCCACTTGTTCTGTATTGCTAGTTAGAATGAGCACGTCAGCTATCCAAGAGTGACAAAGATGGGATAGTGAAGGATTGAAATCTGGGAGGAGGACTAAAATAGCCATTGCTTCATGCAGGCTTTCAGCTTGGAAAATGTTATCAGTTTGACCCTACAGTGAAGGGGAGAGAGGAGTGCAACTTAAGCTTATTGAGAAAATAATAGTCAGCAATTAAGAGTTATTAAGAAATAGGAGCTTTTGAAGGGTCATTAATCAACAAACCCTCGTGGATTACAGCTGTGAATACCAGTAGAAATAAGAGTAACAGAGCATTGAACTGTAAGTGGGGAAGTGCCACACGACACTATCAAAATCAAAACTGTTGGTTCAGCACTGAACACAACATTTAAATGGTTGATTTTCATAATCATTCCTTCATCCTTACCTTTGACATCCTTGACTACAATAAAACTGTATCTTTCCTTCAGCTTGGCCATAAGTTCTCAATGCAGAATTAGGCCATTCAGCCCATCAAAGTCTACTCCGCCATTCAATACGGTATGATATGATACGATTCGATAGAACTTTATCCCAGGAGGGAAATTGAACTGCCAACAGCCATAAAATCACAAAATACATGAAACATGAAATTAAAGTGACGAGTGGAAGGGCTTGGGGGATGTGCAAAGATTGAGGGAGGGGGGGCGGGGGGAGTCAGTCCAAGTCTACCCCATGACAGAAGGGAGAGGAGTTGTGAAGTTTGATAGCACAGGGAAGAAGGATCTCCTGTGGCATTCCGCCCTTCTTCCTGGTGGAACCAGTCTGTTGCAAAAGGTACTCCTCAGGTTGACCTGCCATGGAAGGGGTGAGCTGCATTGTTCAGGATGCTCCGCAGTTTGAGGAGCATCCTCACCTCCAAGACCACCTCCCATGAATCCAACTCTGCCCCCAGGACGGAGCCAGCCTTCCTGATGAATTTGTTAATCCTATTGGCGTCCACGGCCTTTGCCCTGCTGCCCCAGCACACGGCAGCGAAGAAGATTGCACACACTACCACCGATTGGTAGAACATCTGCAGACATTGAAAGAGTGGAGCCTTTTGTAAAAGTACAGCCGGCTCTGTCCCTTCTTATACAGGGCCTCAACGTTCCTGGGCCAGTCCAGTTTACTGTCCAAGTACACTCCAAGACATTTGTACTCCCTTGTAAACTGCACATCTACACCATTGATGGAGACAGGGGACAGAGGTGTTCCTCTCCCCCTAAAGTCAATCATGGCTGATCTATATTTTCCTCTCAACCCCATTCTCATGCCTTCTCACCATAACGTCTGACACCCGTACTACTCAAAAATCTGTCAATCTCCACCTTAAAAATATCCATTCACGGCCTCCACAGTCGTCTATGGCAATGAATTCCACAGCTTCACCATCCTCTGACTAAAGACATTCCTCCTCATCTCCTTCCCAAAGGTACATCGTTTTATTCTGAGGCTATGGCCTCTGGTCCTGGACTCTCCCACGAGTGGAAACATCCTCTCCACATTCACTCTATCCAGGCCTTTCAGTATTTGGTAAGCTTCACATGAGGTTCCCCTTCATCCTTCTGTGTTTTTGTGCAAACCGGATCAGCAATCCTTTACATCCCAGGAGCATGGATATGATGGACAACCAATTTTATCCATTCACTGCCACATCTGGGTATTTCATAATATCATAAGATCATAAATGATGAGTGGAATTAGGCCATTCAGCCCATCAAGTCTACTCCACCATTTAATCATGGCTGATCTATCTCTCCCTCCTAACCCCATTCTCCTGCCTTTTCCCCATAACCTCTGACACCCATACTAATCAAGAATCTATCTATCTCTGCCTTAAATATATCCACTGACTTTCCCTCCACAGCTTTCTGTGGCAACAAATTCCACAGATTCACCACCCTCTGACTAAAGTACACCTGACCTGGCCCGATTCTGGCTTCTCCCCACTGGCTCCCTGTGCGGTTCCGAATATATTTCAAGATCCTTCTTTATGTTTACAAAGCGGGCTTCCCCCCACCTTCATCAAAAGTCTGCTTACCTACTGCACCACCTCCAGGACCCTCAGATCGGCCGACTTGGGGTTAATGAACATTCCTGCGGTCTAGGCATAAGCTCAGGGGCGACCGAGCCTTTGCGGTTGCAGCTCCTAGACTGTGGAACAGCATCCCTCCTCTCATCAGAACTGCCCCCTCCATCGATTATTTTAAGTCAAGACTTGAAACTCATCTTTACTCTCAAGCCTTTCTTGACATCCTCTGAGGGAGGGCTATATGTATATATTTATGTATGTACTTAATCTGTGAACCAATGTTGTACAACGTTAGTACCTCCACCGATGTAAAGCACTTTGGTCAACGAGAGTTGTTTTTTAAATGTGCTATAGAATTAAAAGTGACTTGACTTGACCTGACCTTCATTACCAAATTATACCAGGATCATCATAGAGTGTAAGATAACCAGCACCTTCATTTCTCCATTGCAAATATTCATAAACATCTACTATGTCTCCCCTTAGTTGACCTTTAAAAAGAGCTACTAAGCACCGAATAACTTACCAAATTAATTTACCAAGTAGTGGAAATGCCTGGATAGAGCAATTGTGGAGAAGGCATTTTCGAAGTTCCATCCAGAAACTATATTGTCCTAAAGCTAATTAAATGCCAAAGACTGAAAGGAGGTCAGAAAATCTCTGGAAATAAATGACCTAAATTTATTTATAGGGAACATGGATAGGTGATAGTTTAGAGTCAGGACCCTTCTTCAGACTTTTGAAGAATGGTCCTGAGCCAAATTGTCACCTATCCATGTTCTCCAGCGATACTGCCTGACTTGCTGAGTCACTCCAGCACTTTGTGTTCCTTTTCTGCAAACCAGCATCTGCAGTTCTTTATGTCTCTAAGCTTATTTATAACTGTTGGTCATTGGATAGGTTACCTGAACCTCACTGCGGAAACTGGCAAAGCAATTAGGACTAAAATGCATATTTCCTGGGTAAAAGGGAAGTTCAGTACAATTCATTATGTGTATTCATTAAGAGTACACTTATTTTTGTCTGTGAGATAATAGTTTTCTATTTCAGCAAAAAAATCGTGGCATGTCGACATTGCGTAAATGTAATGTAAGAATATCTTAGACGCAGTCTGTAACGGCTTAAAGTCTCAAGATGTAAATAGGTTAAGTGGTTCATCTTATAAAAAAAGCAATTGCCTTTTAATGTACATATTCTGTGCTTTAATGTTTCTCTGAAGCCATTCCCTGGCTCTTTAAATTACTGCCTCACTTTTAATACAATTAAAATCGATCAAGTTGGAACTGCATTGCAGCCACTGTGTACTTAGCATTTCATTTAAAATATTGTACCTAATTGCAATTCATACTGAGTTTCAAAGCGGAAATGTTTGGAAACAATGTCTCTTTTTTAAATTCCCTCACACTTTTTCCTCACTACTTGAGCTATTGGGAGAGGTTTACTGAGCTCAGGCACGTGCCGTCAGGGTAGGCAAGGTAGGCACTGCCTAACCTGACTAAAATTATGAAATGGCAATTATTAAATATAAATAGTAAAGGCATGGGAGAATTATGCCTATCTAAGAGATCGATCTCCTAGGTAGGCATAATTCTCCGTGCCTTTCATCCGCAGCACTTGTAACACGGGAAGGTCTGTGCAGCCCACGTGCCGTCAGCGCTGCCTGAGCCGTCAGTTTCAAGGGGAGCTGAAGGCAGCAGAAAATCTGCCTTTGCAGCACTGCGCAGGCCCAGCAGCCTGATGCGCATGCGCAGCGCGAGTTTCTTGGCGGGATTTTCAAATATGGATTGCCATTATTTTAATAGTATCTCAGGAAACAAAGAGTGAAGAATGGACTTAATGTACCAATAATGTGGTAAGTGCATTTCTTGGTGCTTAATTTTTATAAATACTGTATTTCCCGGGGTGGGAGGAGATCTCCGTTCACAGTGTTTGGGGAATCTGGCGTTGTGAAGGAGGGGATTGGGGTCAGTAACCCACTTGCCACGCTCCGGTCTGAGTGCAGGTAGATGGGACTAGGTGAGAGTAAGTGTTCAGTACAGACTAAAAGGGCCGAGATGGCCTGTTTCCGTGCTGTAATTGCTATATGGTTTTATTGTGGCCGGGGAGTGAATTAGCTTGGGTGGCTGCCGCAGCACTCCGGGCACGGACAGCACAACTGGCCGGCACTTCAGAGGAAGGAAGCAGCTCGGGTAACTGACTTTGAGCGGCCGCCGGGACCCGACAGCAGAACCGGCTGCCACTTCAGCCCCTTCTGCTGGACCCCACTCACCTCTGGCAGTGCTCTTCGTCTGAACATATCTCACCTGCCACTCGCCGGCCGGCTTCCCGCAAATCTTTAAATTCCGACAGCACATTCACGGGACCAGTTGAGGTTACTTGGCTGTGGGAATTTAAGGATTTGTGGGATGCGGTTGACATGAGCGAAGCCGGCGAGCGGCAGGTGAGGGATGTTCAGACGAAGAGCACTGCCAGAGGTGAGCGGGCCGGCAGAAGGCGCTGAAGTGGCAGCCGGTTCTGCTGTCGGGTCCCGGCGGCCGCTCGCACCCGAGCTGCTTCTATCCCCGGAAGTGGCGGCCAGTTCTGCTGTCCGTGCCCGGAACGCTGCGGCAGCGGTGAGTGAGTTACTGATATGATCTCTGACCCCCCTCCTTCTCAACACTCCTGCCCTCAATGCCACTCCTGCCACCCCTGCCCACTCCTGAACGCAATGAAATTTCGTTCAGACCAAAAGGTTTGAATGGCAATAAAGGATACTTTGACTTTGACTCTCCGCATCTTTAACCCCTGGCACAGACTATCCACACGCTGTGAAAGGAATTCTCCCTCCAAATGGACCCTTGAATTAGTATTGTCATTCAATAAGATGACAACTGATTCAACGTCCCAGTGTGCTCCCGTTTGTCGCATTATCTCTCCACCTGCCTTCATCCTCTGTTCCCCACCCATTCAGTAATTAAAAAATGAAGGAGATTGAGAAGCCTTGGGAAAATTGAATTGTTACTTATTTTTTATTTTTTACGAAGAGAACAATCTGCGCATGTGCAGTTTAAGATTTTTTTTTAAGCCGGCTGACTGCCTACCCTGAGTAATTACTCACGGCACGTGCCTGACTGAGCTATAGGGCGCGGTTGAGTCTCTATTCCTTGGAGCACAGGAGGCTGAGGGGTAATCTTATCGAGATGTATTATATTTATATAATATATATAGATACACACTCTTGCCCAGAGTTGGGGAATCGAGCACCAGAGGACATACAGTAGGTTCAAGGTGAAGGGAAAAAGATTTAATAGGAATTTGAAGGGTAAGTTTTTCACACAAAGGGTGGTGGGTGTATGGAACAAGCTGCCAGAGGAGGTAATTGAGCTGGAACTATCCCACCGTTTAAGAAATAGTTAGACAGGTACATGGATAGTTTGATGGGATATGGACTGAGTACAGGCACGTGGGACTAGTGTAGCTGGGACATTGTGGGCAAGCTGGGCCAAAGGGCCTGTTTCCACATTATATCGCTCTATGACTGCGTGACTATGACTTTCCTGTGATATGAGCAGGAACCATCCCAATTGTTTAAACTCATGCTGCATTATTTAAATTCTTACAAAAGTGGAGAATTATCTACAAAAGTAAAACATAAGTCCGACAAAAAAAAATCCCCGCTTACATAGTGTCTTTCAAATGCCTTTCTGAATCAGATTCACAGACGGCTTGCTGCAAAGGAGGACGTTTAAGTCCTTTGGTCCATGTCAACTCTATGCATGAGCCCTCCAGATAATTTCACTGGCCCTGCCTTCTCCTCAAAGCCCGTTTAAAACAAAAAAATTGCCCTTTCAAATGCATAAGCTCTCAATTACTCACCATAACTTTGCTTTTAGCCTCCTCCACTCTCAGTGTAAGGCCAAACTCAAATTGGTGGAACAGCAATCCATATTTTGCTTGGGCAGCTTAAAACTGAGCGATATTAATATTGATTTCTTTAACTTCAAGTAACCCTCGCATCCCCTCTTTCTCACTCCCTCCCCTGCCCTAGTCGTCATACTAGTTTCTCCGTCGTCCTGCTGAGTTTCGTTATATCACTCGTTATCACCTTCCGCACAGCCAACAACAGACCATTGTGGGCTCCACCGTTCCTTGATCATCATTTCTGGCTTTGATTGGCCCTTTTGCATATCTCTAATTCATTTGTTCTGTGCACCTTTTCAGATCTCTTGTTTCCTTCTCAGTCTGAAGAAGGGTCTCAACCCAAAACGTCACCTATTCCTTTTCTCCAGAGACGCTACCTGACCCGCTGAGTTACTCCAGCTTTTTGTATATTGCTTACTAGATCCTAACTGCGAGCTGTGTAATAAAGCTTTCTCGTGTGGCTTTGTATGCTTCCTTTTTCATCACAATCATTCTATGTTCTCAGGTGCTGGCAACCTAGGAAATAATTTTTGTCTCTCTACTTTCTGTCTCCCTTCATGATTTTAAATACTTCCTGGCTCTTTTGTTCCCCAGTTTCTTCAGACTGTGATTCAAATCATCACAAAGCACCTTGCTAGTTTAGTTTATTATTGTCCCATGTATCGTGATGCAGTGAAAAGCGTTTTGTAACGTGCTATCCAAGATGGCGGCGCTGGCTTAACAGCTGCGGCCCGCCTGCAGTCCGTCTGTTATTTTATTTCTTTTGTCCTGTTTTTGGTTGGTTTGGTTCTCTTCCTTCAGGGGGGGTGGGCAGTCGTATTCCCCGTCTTCATCTCCATCTGCGCCAAGGTCTAATGGCAGCTGGCAGCAGCAGCGGCGGCAGCGGCCCTGACTCAGGTCCCGGAGCAGTTCCAGCAGCAGCAGCAGCAGCAGCAGCGGCAGCAGCGGCAGCAGCGGCAGCAGTGGCGGTGGCGGCCCGACTCGGTCCCGGAGCGGTTCCAGCAGCAGCAGCTGCAACAGAAGCAGCAGCAGCGGCGGCGGCCCGACTCAGTCCCGGAGCTGTTCCAGCAGCAGTTCCAGCAGCAGCAGCAGCAGCAGCGGCAGCAGCGGCAGCAGTGGCGGTGGCGGCCCGACTCGGTCCCGGAGCGGTTCCAGCAGCAGCAGCAGCAGCGGCAGCAGCGGCGGCGGCGGCGGCCCGACTCAGTCCCGGAGCTGTTCCAGCGGCGGCGGCGGTGGCCCGACTCGGTCCCGGAGCGGTTCCAGCAGCAGCAGCAGCAGCGGCAGCAGCGGTGGCGGCGGCCCGACTCGGTCCCGGAGCTGTACCAGTGACGGCGGCGGCGGCAGCCTGACTCGGTCCCGGGGCAGTTCCAGCGGCGGCGGCGGCCCGCTCGGTCCCGGAGCGGTTCCAGCGGCAGTGGCAGCGGCGACCCGACTCGGTCCTGCAGTGAGGAGGTGTTTGGTGAACTCACTGTGGTGGATGTTAAATTTGTGTTTATTGTGTGTTTCTGTCATTTAAAAAAAATTATATGTATGACAGCAGGGGAACGAAATTTCGTTCAGACCGAAAGGTCTGAATGACAAATAAATTCAATTCAATTCAATTCAATTCTATCCTGTGAGAGAAAAGACCATACATGATTACAATCAAGCCATCCACAGCGTACAGATACAGGATAAAGGGAATAATGTTTAGTGCAAGATAAAGTCCAGTAAAGTACGATTAACGATAGTCCAAAGGCTCCGATGAGGTTGATGGTAGGGCAGGACTGCTCTCCAGATGATAATCGGATGGTTCAATTGCCTGATAACAACTAAGATGAAACTGTGTAAGAAGGAACTGCAGCTGCTGGTTTAAACCGAAGATAGACACAAAAAGCTGGAGCAACTCGGGCCATTTCGGGTCGAGACACTTCTTCAGACTGGTTAGGGATAAGGGAAACATGAGATGTAGACGGTGATGTGGAGAGATAAACTCACATCTCACAGACAGCAACTGTCCCTGAATCTGGGGGTATGCTTTTTTACACTTTTGTACTCTTACCAATGAAGCACCTTTGAAGAGTGCTCACTGTTGTGATATGGAAACCATAGCAGTCAACTTAAACGCAGCAAGCTCTCCCAATGTCAACTAATGAGTCTGCTTTAATTTTCCAAAGGAGATGATTGGATTTATTTGATCTCATGACATTGTGAAAGAGTGACACTGGCCTGCTCTTCAACCAAGCAAATTGGAAACACAATTGAGCTTGGGGCAGGAAGGAAATCACATATACTGTATATTGTCCCGATGAAAATTATGTACAATACGCAGTGAAGTGTTTGATCAGATCTCCTCACATTCAGTCCTAGCTTTCTCCAAAATTGAATTCGGACAATTCCCACTGTTTGCCCTCACTGTTCAATGAGACCTCAGTTATTTTATTACTGAGACCCACTGGGCCCAGCTGTTATTAAAATAGATCAAGATCAGCTGTTTCAACTTATTTCAAGATACGATTAAATAAGAAATAGTCTTTGTGACAATTCTCCGCTTCATTCCTAAGGAATAGTGTAAACAATAAAACTTGCACATAATGGAAAACATCTTCCCCTGCGGTGAGCGAAACCAAGAATCAGCAATGAACTTTTTCCCTTTCGTGAACTTGGACCATGTCTGCCAGGGCAACACTGAAGGCATTTGATGTTGATTAAGCTGGCCAGGAAAGGTTAGCTTCCTCAGTTTAAGGGGTTTGCTTTATGTTTCCCTTTCTCTCTTTGTTTGCCCCCCCAGCATCTTCCCAGATAGCAGAGGCTGTTCTCGTAATGAGGACTGCAGATACTGGCTTAGCAAGGAAAGACACCAAACCATGGAACAACTCAGCGGGTCAGGTAGCATCTCTGGAGAACATGGATAGGCAACGTTTCGGATCAGGACTGAAGAAGGTTGCTCACCCAAAACGTCACCAATCCATGTTCTCTAGGGATGCTACCTAGCAAAGGCTGGTGTCCCATTCTCCACCTCTCGTTCCGTATGTAATCAGTATAGGGAAGCGTACAAGTATATTTGTGTTTGCTTTTTAAACACAAAGATGACAATGAACGAGTACCTTCAGTTTCAATAGAATAATTGTCTACTATACTTTAACATATTGTAGAAAATCCTGAACACATTTCCAGCTCTCAATTAAGTAGCAAGAAAGGGGGGAAAGAGGCAAGAGTTGGGGTGGGGGCATTTATTTCGTGCAAAGCCACAGGTGCAAGGACAATGACAAGACAATATCCAAGACCAAGACAGAGACTGTCAATGCTGGAATCTTGAGCAAAAAAACAAATAGCTGGAGGAACTCCAAGGGTCAAGCAGAAATGAACTAATGATGTTTCCATCCATTTCAGTCCATGGATGCTGCCTGACCCATTGCATTCCTCCAGCATTTTATTTTTGATTTGAGATTCAGGATCAGTCTTTTTCTAGCCTACAATGAAACTAATAAAAACACAATCACTTTTAATAGCCTCATTCAGTCTTGGCTCGTTGTTGCATGCTTGGACTGGCAGTGATGTCATTCCAGCTTCCCACTCACCCTCTGATGAGACTGTGACTGAGTCATTGGAGAAACTGAATCTGGTGGACATAAAAGTTGCAAACATGCCCCCTGGAGAATCTAATTCTCCTCTCCCCACACTCACTAATACAGTGATGCTTTATTCTTTTTAAACACAGAGATCATAATGTCATGCGATAGGAGGAAAATTAGGCCATTCGACCCATCAAGTCTACTCCGCCATTCAATCATGGCTGATCTGTATCTCCCTCCTAACTCCATTCTCCTGCCTTCTACCCGTAACCCCTGACACCCGGTTTCAATCCTGACTACGGAGTTTGGAGTATGGAGTTTGTACGTTCTCCCTGTGACCGCGTGGGGTTTCTCCAGGTGCTCCGGTTTCCTCCCACACTCTATGGACGTATAGGTTTGTAGGTTGGTGGTCAACGTGGACTTGCCAGGCCAAAGGGCCTGGTTCCACTCTATGTCTAAAATCTAAAGAATAATCTACTTCAGTTGTAATAGAATACTTGCTTATTTAACTTTAACATATTGTAGATAGGTAACTTTTGCAAAATTACATATTAGAGTACATCCCAACAGACAGATCACTTTGTATATTCAAACAGCAGATGGTTCGAGGGATTCTGAGCACAAAACACCAGACACCCAAAATATACCTTTTTTTGTTACAGTGCTGAGGAATCTATCCCACGATATGAGGCCAGTTCATTGGCTATATTTAAGAGGGAGTTAGATGTAGCCCTTGTGGCTAAAGGGTTCAGGGGGTATGGAGAGAAGGCAGGTACACGATACTGAGTTGGATGATCAGCCATGATCATATTGACTGGCGGTGCAGGCTCAAAGGGCCGAATGGCCTACTCCTGCACCTATTTTCTATGTTTCTATATACAAACAGCAGACTATTAAGTGAGAAGCAGAGATGTCCCAAGCTGTGTATTAAGTGGAAAGGATATGCTTTTAACTGTATCGATTCAGGAGATGGCTATTTGATGCTTTTCTCATCATGAGAGTCTCAATGAGGACAAATTAACCTGAAGAAAGGTCTCGACCCAAAACGTCGCCTATTCCTTCTCTCCATAGATGCTGCCTCACACGTTGAGTTTTTCCAGCATTTTTATCTACCTTTGAATATTCATCTACTGCCTTCCGCTGTGTAGTTACAATGGTACAGAATCGGAATATTCCAAACACAATGGCCTTAAAATATCGCTGGAAATTAAACTGTTATCAGGCCTATTTTAATAGACTGGTTCTCTTTTTAATTAACAACTTCTATCCATAGCATTTCATAATTCTTGTATAATTCCATTGCCACAAATTAGCCTCCGGTTTAACTACATGTTTACAAAGAGAATGTGCTGCCTGACCTGGCTTTCTTTTCATTTTATTGAAAGAGCAGGTGACAATTGCAACCATTGGGTGGGTGCGAGACAGCCATTTTATCTATCGGCCATCTTGTTTTTTAGTGGATCGACAAGGTTAAATTTCATCCTTGTCCATTCCTATGACACATTGGAAACATTTGAGATTTGGCTGGAATCATCTCCACTGATCGACACAAAATGCTGGAGTAACTCAGCAGGACAGGCAGCAGGCATAGGTGACGGTTTGGGTCGAGACCCTTCTTCAGACGCAAGCTCTATGTCTTTTATTTAATTTTATAAATGCCTGTAATTGATTAGTACGGGTGTCAGGGGTTATGGGGAGAAGGAAGGAGATTGGGGTTGAGAGGGAAAGATAGATCACCCATGATTGAAAGGTGGGGTAGAATTGATGGGCCAAGTGGCCTAAATCTGCCACATGTAGTTATGAACTTATGAATTTATGCTCCTTTAGCAAGCCTTGGGCACTTTTGCTATATTAGAGATACTATATAAATGGATACTGTTACTGATAAATTAAGATATCGTAAGTTGTGCAATAGTTTAAAAGGTCCTTGAGGTTCTTTCTGAACTTCAGCAAACTGAGCACAGTTAAGTATAACTGACCTGAAAAAAAATATTAAATAGATACTTGGAGATGACTGCGATCTTGTCTGCTGGTGACAAAACAATTTGAATCTTGACATTTTTCAGATGCTGCAATAGCATTTGGAAGATCATTGCAAAATATCTCTGAACTGTAATTCCATACAAAAGAGGAAGGCATTTATTTCTGGATCCCAAAATCATGCATTAACTAGCTGTAGGGTAAGCAGAATTGTCAAAGATATTAAATGAGTTTGTGTATCTGCAATAAATTGCCTCAACATTTTCCAAGTATTACTGAGGTATTGGTACTTTAGTTTGTGTTAATAAAAGCGTTACTTACACATCCTGCTGTGCATGAAGTTCACAGTAAGTACCTACTGACTAAACAGAAACTCAATGTTATTGCAGAAATTCTTATTCTTGTGAATTAACATTAACCACATGTATTTATGTATGTGAATAAGTAATGTTGAATATGTTCAACTTGACTACATTTTCATCCAGTAAAAATAGACCTTCAAAGTATTTAAAGCACAGGACGTTTGGTCCATCAGTTGCAAACTTAGTAGAATAGCAGCTTTTTAAACACCAGTAACATTGTCCACTTGCTTTCTTATATGGTTTAAATGAAATAAAATGCTATTTTACTTCGAAGTCACGTGAGTGACTACGTGAAGAAGCCCGCCAGCCCGCATGCGCGTCAATACGTTATAACGCATGACGCACGACTGGCTGGGAGGAGCGTCGCTCCTCCAGCGGTAAGTTTCAAACCCTGCAGGTAAGTTTCAAACTTATTCTGAGGTCGTATTTTTTGGTTGGGAAATCTCTTTTACAGAGTTTGCTGTGGATATGGAATCTAGGGCGAAATCCAGATGGGGGAAACCGGCTAAGGAGGACCGCGGAAGTGCAGGTAGCTGGCGGCCGTCGGTTTCATCGTCCGAGTCGCTGACAGTGTGGTCAGCAACTTCAGACGTGGTGCTGGCCCAAAGCACCTTGGCAACGCCGAAAGAGGGGAAAGCCAAAAGGAAGTCTGACAGGCCTGTTTACTCAGACGAGTCAGGCCAGGAGGAGTCGTCTCCTACAGTCATGGATAACGTCTTCGGGCGTTTATCCCAGATGGAGCACTTTATGGAAAGGATGCTCCATCGTGATATGCTCCGTGAAACGGAAACATATCAGCACAGGTCTCCTCGAGGGCCTGCAGCAGCACCTGGTCCAGGGCTGCATAATGTCTTCCACTCTGAGGAGGGGAGTATTGGACTGACTCTGAATTCTGAGGTAGGTCTGGGGAACATACCGGGAAGCACAACATACGTGAGGTTGCCTGCCATGGCATCAAGGTTCGCGATACCCTCACAAACAGGGGAGCCGCTGCAGGAAGAGCTAGCTGACAGCATAAACTACCTCACGTTGCACCAATTGCAGGAACAGGTGATGGTGCAAATAACTACATAGTACCATACACCTATAAATTGTGTGTCCCTGAAAGTGCCGGCTGTGAACAGCTCTATCTGGGGATACATTGAAGGGGCACCAAAGCCCAGGAGATGAAACTCCAAAGAATCTTAAAATTGCTGGCGTCAGGCATCACGGCATTTGCCAGATGTGTGGATGGTGGGCCTTATCAGACGTCCAGCAGGATGCCCTAGCGTTGATGTGCAATGCACACTTTGAAATGAACTGCTTTCAGAAGAATGCCATCAGACCTGCCTTAAATCCCAAATTTGTAGACTTATGTAAGTCCAGCAACGTCCAGCCACCAAATCTTCTGTTCAGGGAAGATTTACACAAACAGGTAAATGACCTGGATGAGGAAGCAAAAGCTGCCAGGCTGGTCAAGGCACCAACGACGAGCAAAGCTTCACCGTTTCAGCGACAACACCCCTACGCCTCCATCAGCAGTAAACGGTTCGCTGAAGCTGGTGGCAGCTCGAAAGCTGATTTCTCTGGGCAAAGGTCTTTTTTATGCCAAGGCCCAAGCCGGCCCTCATGGAAAATGCGCAATCCATGCACCCCAGCAGACCTCCCCTCCAAACCTCGAGGATGGAAATAGAACCTGCATCAGGGGCCTTTGGGCCTACCATAAGACCACCGGTAACCATGGAGGTAGGTGGTCTGTTTTTTTCTGGAACATGGGGTCTGTGGACCAGTTACACGTTGGTGGTAGATTGCACTTGTTTTTGCACAAATGGCAATAGATAACATCAGATCCGTTATACTGCACGGTGTACAAGGGTTCCAAATTGAATTTCTTCCCAATTCATTGCCACCCACACAACACCAAGCCAGGCATTTGTTCATTCCAAACAAGAAGGTTTGGATATACAAGCTGAAATTCACACATTATACACAAAAGGGGTAATCGAAAAATTAATTCATGTACATCACCAATTCATCTCTAATATATTCTCTAGACAAAATAAAGATGGAGGATGTCGCATCATCCTTGATTTAACACCGCTTAACTCTCATGTGCAGTATAGACATTTTAAAATGGAAAACTACATTACTGCCAAACAACTGATTTCCAAGGGATGCTTTATGGCATGCATCAATCTCAAAGATGCATACTATTCGGTGCCCAAATAGGGATCACCAGAGATATTTCAAATTTAGCTGGATGGGGCAACTGTGGCAGTTTAAAGCATTGCCTAATGGGTTAACTTCAGCCCCCAGATTATTTACCAAATTATTAAAGCCGGTGCTTGGGCTGCTTAGAGCTTAAAAACACATTGTTATGGAATATCTGGATGATATTTGCATCATAGGAAACACGCTGTTTCAGCCACAAAACTCATATATGAAGAAGTTGGGGTTTCTCATCCATCCAGTTAAATCCAAGTTGATACCTACTAGAGTTATTAATTATTTGGGATTTATAATCTGTGACTCTGCCCTGGACCAAGAGATTAAAATTAATAGAAGCCTGTAACAACCTTGTTGTTATGGAACAGCCATCTATTCGACAGGTGGCTAGTGTAATTGGCAAATTAATGGCTGTTTTTCCAGCTGCACCATTTAGTCCTTTGCATTATCAGAATTTACAACGTGCAGAGGAGCAAGACCTCAAATACAATTTAGGTCATTGCTATTACCAGCTGAAGCTATATCAGAATTACAATGGTGGACGACCAATATTCGGCATTGCTCCAGTAACCTTTTGGTCAGTAAACAAACTGATGCTAGTGCTGAAGGATGGGGAGCTACTAATACCATCTCTAGTTGTGGTGGCAGAGGGAATATGCATAATCTGCATGTTCAACTACAGATTGACAACACTACAGCGTTGACAACATTACATGGGTGAATCAAGTCAGTATCCTGTGATAATTTAGCTAACCTTATTTGGCACTGGTGTATTGGGGAAAAAGCATTTGGATTTCAGCTACCTACTCGCTGGGTAGGGTTAACATGGTCACCAGGTCACCAGGTCACACAAATTCGATGACAACACAGAATGGATGTTGGATCATAAAGTATTTAACGACATTGCTCGGTATGGAACACCGGACGGGCAGTGGCGATAGATGCATTCTCGCTACACTGGGGAGGAATGGTATTTTATGCATTTCCTCCATTCTGCCTCATCAGTTGGTGCATGCAGAAAATCCAGCAAAAGTCCGATTCAGGCATTTTGGTAAGTGCCTGACTGGTAGTTCCCGCTGATATTGGGAATGATAATAGAGCCTTATATGGTTATTTCGAAACATTAAAATGTTTAATATGTTTAAAAAGGGGGTGGCCTTTTTAATGTTTCGAAACATTAAAAAGGCCACCCCCTGCATGATAAATTTGTTGATTTGCAGATTTTGAGAAGACCGTTCCTGGGGCTCGGTTTGTCAGACTGAACCGTGGACGTGATCACTGCAGCTTGGGAAGATAGCACCAAGAAGCAGTACATCTCTTACATCAAGAGATGGGAAGTGTTTTGATTTAATTCCAACATAACAAATGATACGGCACGGATAACTGATGTCTTGGAGTTTCTCTCAAAACTATTCTTTGACGAAAGATTAAGTTACAGTGCCATTAACTGTGCCAAAAGTGTCTTGTCATCATACTTGTTGCTGGGATCGGGACACCACTCTGTCGGGTCTCACCCGCTGATATCCAGATTTATGAAGGATATCTTTAACACTAATCCTCCCAGGTCCAGGTACATGGAGGTATGGGATGTTAACATTGTGTTAACACTGCTTCGCTGGTGGGCTCCAGCTACATCCCTATCTTTGGTCAGGCTCACATATAAAGTAGTTATGCTCATGGCGCTAGTCTCAGCGCAATGTGTCCAGTTGTTGCATTAGCTGCGGCTGGACAGAATGCTTATATCTACCAACCAAATAACATTTTATATACATGAGCTAATTAAACAAAGCAAACCAGGGGTATTATGGCTAAAGCTGGAATTTTTGGCGTATCCCATGGACCATAGATTGTGTGTGGTCACACATATTCAACAATATGTTAAGGCTACAAAGAACCTGAGAGGCACTGAACTGGCAATGTTTATAAGTCATAAAAAACACACAAGAGGGTATCAGTGCAGACCATCTCCAGGTGGTTAAAACATGTATTGGCTTGTGCAGGAGTGGACACTGATGTGTTTAAACTGAGTCCACTAGGGCTACAACAACTTCAGCAGCGAGGTTCATGGAGGTTCCGCTGGACCACATCCTAGCGACTGCAGGATGGTCGAAGGAGCGGACTTTCCAAACCTTTTATAATAAAGCAATTGTCAGGCCGGGTTCGTTTGCCAACTCAATTTTAAGTTCTGTTCAATAATTTGCTTTCCCGGATGTAAGGGAGCACTATTATTATTATCATTTGTTTATTAAAAGCATCAGCATGTTTTAAAGCTATGTCATGCCTGAATGCATTATTGGTTCAATCATTGCTGGTCAACTAATGCAGTGCCTGGACTCATATTCGCGGCATAAAATCACAGGACTTTAAAGTCTTCACGTAGTCACTCATGTGATTTTGAAATAAAATAGTAAGATTAAACGAGAACTTACCAGTTTGAAGATTGATCTTTATTTTATGAGAAGTTGCGATGAGGGATTACGTGCCCTCCACTCCCAACCCTCTTCTCATAAAGATCATGTGGTAGTTCTAGTTCTCGAATCTTACTATAATCAGATCAGCAACTGTTTTCTGTGATTTCACACTGCTGCTTTGAAGGTTGACACACATGCGGGCTGGTGGGCTTCTTCACGTAACTTCTCATAAAATAAAAATCAAACTTCAAACTGGTAAGTTCTCATTTACTATTTTTGAT
This sequence comes from Okamejei kenojei, assembly GCA_035221665.1. Lineage (NCBI taxonomy): Eukaryota > Metazoa > Chordata > Chondrichthyes > Rajiformes > Rajidae > Okamejei > Okamejei kenojei. The sequence continues at coordinate 17,173,395 of CM069150.1, read as the reverse complement.
GCGTTGTATTGTTCTTTGTGTAGCAGACTACATCCAAAAGATGAATTTCGAGATCTCAGATCTCAACCCCATTACGTCACCAAATCCTTTCACTCCCACAGTTGCTGCTCTCTGAATTTGTGCAGGAGTTTGTTTTTTTAAAATAACCAAAGGCTGCTTGTATTTTTCAGATACAACTGTCTTAAAAGGTTTAGTTTAGTTTAGAGATACAGCAAAGAAACAGGCCCTTCAACCCACTGAGCCTGCACCGACCAGCAATCCGCAGACACAAATGCTATCCTACACACATTAGGGACAATTTTACATTTATACCAGGTCAATTAACTTACGAACTCATACGTCTTTGGAATGTGGGAAGAAACTAAAGATCTCAGAGAAAACCCACGCAGGTTCACGGGGAGAAAGTACAAACTCTGTACAAACAGCACCCATAGTCAGGATCGAACCAGGGTCCCCACCGCTGTAAGGCAGCAACTCTACTGGTGCACCACCGTGCTGCCCCAATTCCCAATTCCCGGAGTCCCTGACAACCTGTTGCAAAGAATGTTTGCAGTAGAGGGGAGACTTGATAGAAGTATATAAAATCATGACAGGGTAGACAGTCAGAACCTTTTTCCCTAGGGTGGAAATGTCCAACACTAGATGGCATAGCGATAAGTTGAGATGGAGAAAGTTTAATGGAGATGTGCGGGGCAAGAGTTTTTACACAGAGGATGGAAGGGGCCTGGATCACATTGCCAGGGGTGCTGGTGGAGGCAGATTCAATGTTTAAGAGTATTTTACATAGGCACCTGAAAGTGCAGGGAATAGAGGGATATGGATAATGTTCAGGCAGATAAGATCAGATCAGCTAGGCATCGTGTTCGGCACAAGCATAATGGGCCAAAGGGCCTGTTCCTATAGAAACATAGAAACATAGAAATTAGGTGCAGGAGCAGGCCATTCGGCCCTTCGAGCCTGCACCGCCATTCAATATGATCATGGCTGATCATCCTATGGTATACTGGTCTATGTTCTATGTTGAAGGACGTGTAAGACTCAGTATTTATTGACTGCTTTGTTACAGTTTAGTTATATTTTCATTGTAATTTTATATTTGAGATGTTGCCTGACCCGCTTGAGTGAGTCCAGCACTTTGCGTCTTGTTTTAATAAATGTTTTCTCTCTTAATTTTGTATTGTTTGAGTGTTCCTCCTCCATCATTGATCCGAATCCTCAAAACCTGCTCACGCCCCTTGGAGACATCAACCCATTGGATTCTTTAAACGGATACTAAAAAAAACCCATTTGACAAGGCAGGCAGCAAGAGTAGATGCGGCGCAGTTTTGTGTGGAAAGCCCAATGACTATTATTTGTCCTGTGAGAAACAGACACATCATTATTTCCCTGCATTTGTGAAAACATTTACCTCCTGCTGGAGTGCGTTAGATAATAATCAGCCTAAAACAAACACTAAGCTGCAGGAAGCCCATTTGGCCTGTGACAGATCTGCTGTCATTTCTAAAGAGTCTGCTGAGTCACTTGCTCCATTTACAACCACGTTGATTTAAAACTGGAATCACTGCTTCATTGCTGTGCGCTAAAGCCATGTGCAATGTACTGTGCCGTCCACTCCACCAGAGTATGACAATCATAGGGCCTGCAACGTCGGGGTGTTCAGTCTGAGGAAGGGTCCTGACCCAAAACGTACTCCATGCATGCTGCCTGGTCCGTTGAGTTACTCCAGCATTTTGTGCCTTTCCATCGGAACAGAGTATTCAGGCCGGCTGGCACATGCCAATGTTTATACTTCTCACAAATCTATTCCCACCCCACCTCCTTTTGTTGGACTACATAACACTACACAGTCAATAGAGAAATGGAACTGCGGATGCTGGTTTTGGCCAAAGATTGTATGTTAACCCAATCATTCCTGGGATCATTCTCGTAAACCTCCTCTGGACCCTCTCCAACGCCGGCACATCCTTCCTCAGATATGGGGCCAAAATGGCTCGCAATGATCCAAATGCAGTCTGACCAGTGCCTTATAAAACCTTAGCATTACATCCCTTCTTCCCATTGCCCCTGTAATATGTACCTATATTATTTACCTGATGGAGCAAATTACATATTTCCACTGTTTTGTGTGCCAAGAAGTTGCTTTCAAATTTTCCTTTGCATTTCTCTCACATTGAAAATGTCTAGTTATGCTCTTCCAACAAATAGAAATATTTCTCTGTGTCACTCTACAAAACCCTTTCCTAAAAATCTCCAAAAGTTCACTCATATATCTCAGTCCTGCAGGAAAAAAACTTCAAATCCGTGTATTTGTGCCGTGTTCTAACATGTGCCAGAAACGTTTACCAGGTATGTTTAAATACTCCAATGTCATTTGCTGAAGATATGTTCATCAATTATCTTGCAGCTCATTGTGTTCTGTCAGGATACTCAGCCAACTTTAAATCCTATCAATGTGTTCCCGTTGCAGCCAAGCTTATCATTTTATGGTTTCACATATGCATTGTGGCACTGTATATGGAGAGTCATAGAGTCAGAGCATCGTTACAGGCCCTTCGGCCCAACTTGCTAACACCAAACAACATGCCCCACCTACACAAATCCCACCTCCCCGCGCTTGGCCAATATCCCTCTCAACCTATCCAATCCATACACTGTCCAAATATCTCTTAAACATCATGCCTCAACTACCTCCTCTGGCAGTTCGTTCCATATACCCACCATCCTATGTGGAAGGGTGGTGGATATATGCATTGTGGCACTGTATATACACCCAAACAGTTGGAAATTTGGAAAATAATTGCAATATTTGCACTTGAACTATATACATGTTGTGACCAAGTTTTGTGGTAGACTATCGTACTTGAAGAATGGTCCCAACCCGAACCGTTGTCATCTGCCTATTTCCCTCCACAGGTGCTACGTGACTTGCTGAGTCCCTCCAACGGTTTATGGACACAAAATGCTGGAGAAACCCAGCGGGTCAGGCAGCATCTCTGGAGAAAAGGAATAGGTGACTTTTCATGGTCGAGCCTTTTGCTCAGACCACTCAAGACGCTGCAGATGCTGGAATCTCCACACCGCATCACTCTCCTGTCCAGAAGGATCAGAGTATGAAGATACACTTGAGTACAAAGGTAACAGCATCTCCAAGTTACACAACGCTGTTCCCACTGTATTTGGTTACACTGCTCACACTTTTACGTCACCTATAAGCATTTTTGAGAAGGAAAGCAATTTTGCTTTATTTGGTTTTACATCTCCAAAACTGGGATAAAGTAGCTGATCAATATTCAAAGTTAATTATCACTAACTATAAACTAAGTAGTATTAAACGTGTCAGGCAGTAATTTAAAGAGCTATATAAATGCCTTCACAAATGCAGTAATGCGCAGCGTATGAACATCAAGAGGCAATGTTTTACTTTGCAAGGCAGAGCATTTAACCCTTTCACATGGTGAGGCTTTAAACTCTTGCAAGCTGGGTGGCTATGACTTTATTATGTTATTACGAAAGAGGCACTCCACATGACAATTCTCTCTGATAATGCCACGTCCATACTTAATGATAATTCACTTATTTTTTCAGTGAACATGTGAACACAAAGAATATTTTGCTTTGTTAGCTCACTTCCTGAGGTCTTCCATGCATCCAACTAGAAGACAGCGGGTCCATATCCAGAGTTAATTCATCTACGGCATGGTGGCGCAGCGGTGTCGAGTTGCTGCCTTACAGCGACAATGACCCGGGTTCGATCCTGACCATGGGTGTATTCTGCATGGAGTTTGTACATTCCCCCCATGACCGGCATGGGTTTTCTTTGGGTGCTCCCATTTCCTCCCACACTCCAAAGACATACAGGTTTGCAGGCTAAGTGGCTTGTCAAAATTGTAAATTGTCCCTAGTGTGCATAGGGTAGTGTAAGTGTGCAGGGATCGCTGGTCGGCGTGGACTCAGTGGGCCGAAGGGCCTGTTTCCGCGCTGTATCTCTAAACTAAAACTATACTAAATCTCTCACAGAGGTAATTTAATCTATACAAATCCTTCAGATTCTGATACCAATATCAACCAAGTATCCCATGCTTCTGCAAAATGCCACCACTGTATCTACCACTTGATTAACTGTGATGACTACAAACAAATACAAGCTTTAATGATTCAATGGTTCTTTATTGTCATGTATGCATAGCACAGTGACATTGTGTAGCACAAGCCACAAATGCACAGTCGCCATATTACGTCGACATTTACAAAGTCCAAAATCCATAGTGCAATAAGTACTGCGCGCCACCTATCCAGGCGAGCCCAGGTAGGCCCCAGGCTGCTGCAGGCCCACGACCCAACAGCTCAACTTTTGCTTTATTTTCTTTGACCTGTATTCTTTCTGATTAGTGTAGCAGAGATGTTTTTAGTCCTACTGCTTCTTTTCAACTCCAATAGCTGAATTTGGTTGAACAATGTTCATGCAAGTTCGCAATTCTTTCTTCAACGAGGGTTCAGCAGATGTGTACCCTGAGGTAGTGAATGGAGCTGCTTTGTATTTCAACAGGGAATGAGCCAAGCAACGTTGAATATTCCTTTCTCCAACATGTTTCCTGAGAGTACCCTAATTATTCTGAATGAACGTTTGCTGCTCCAAAGATAGACACAAAATGCTGCTATAACATAGCCGACCTAAAATATCACCTATCTATTTTCTCCAGAGATGCTGCCTGGCCCACTGAGTTACTCCAGCATTTTGTGTCTATCTTTAGTATAATCCAGCATTTGCAGTTCCTTTTTATTAGACACTGTTGCTCCATTTGAAGTCACATGCTAAGAAGTCATTTGGAACAATGTGGTTTCCTCCTGTTTGAAAATAGAGTGAAAACTTCAGACGATTGTCATATGAAAGCCATGACTTGCATATATAAGCCACAACTTATCTATTGTGCCTTTAGCAGAGGTACATGAATCCATGTCTTTTACTTAATTCCAGTCTGAGTGACTATTGATCAGTACCAGAAAATTGTTATTTGCTTCTGTTCTAAAGTCTACACGCACTCTCTTAAAAAGTTTGCTAAGCCATGAAACAGAAAGAAAAATGCTAGAAAAAGTCGACAGATCAGGCAGCTGAAAGAAAAACAGTCAACGTTTCGGGCCTGCAGCCTTTCAGCTCGCACGCGTTATCATCATGACGAAGGTGACTTTCACTTGGAGAATGTAACGCACCATTATGGCGCAGCGGTTGAGGTGCTGCCTTACAGCGCCAGAGGCCCAAGTTCGATCTTGACTATGGGCACTGCCTGTATGGAGTTTGTATGTTCTCCCAGTGACGGTGTGGGTTTTCTCTGGCTTTTCCGGTTTCCTCCCACATTCTAAACACATGTAGGCTTGTAGCTTAATTGGCTTCTCTAAATTGTTCTGTAAACTGTGTAGGAGAGAGCTAGGGTACTGGCGGTCATTGGTCGGTGTGGACTCAGTGCACCGAAGTGCCTGTTACAACCCAGTATTTCTGAATTAAACAAAACTAATTTTGTGAAGCTAAAAATTAGCTTCTATGACTGCATAGCCTGCTGACACTCTACCGAGCCCTGTGCACAGAACTAAAATGCCACAGGGCTGACAATGTCGTGGGAAGCATCGCCTACTCGAATCAGTGCTTTTGGAAGGGATGGACATATTTTATTAAAAAGTAAGAATCATTTTAATTTACTCCATTTTCAGCTTCATAAAGGACTATTGTTGAACAATTTCAGTTTTCCCCTGATGCAGGAAAACCACTTGCATAGAGACTGCCTTATCATCAGGATTCTCAGTTGTTCATTACACCTACAAGATTACCACTACTGAAACATTTGCTCGCTGATTAATACTTGACTTTTTCTTTAATAGCCATTCATTTAGACTATCCATTATCCTCTGCAAATGGTTGTGCATTCCACCAATCAAAATGAGCCATTCTCGCCCCAGGCAGAAGCTAAATCACAGCCTAGCTGAGAGTGTTTTCAAAGGCTCGATTTCAACTCTGTTCCCCTATCAAGCAGTGTATTGAAAGGAAGCCATTGAGCTTACTAATGGTTATTTCATGTTTTAATGCATCTTCTCAGATTGCTGTGTTTCAACTGATCTATTTAGGGGTTGAAGGCAGACTTTCTGTATGTGAGGGACGGTGCTGGTCAATTGAGGTCAATTCTCTATTTGAAATAAGAGCACCCCAGCATTTAATATGAAATATACTTAGCAGAATCCAAATATAATAGCATTTCTTATCAGCCACTGATTTGCAGTACACACTAAACGGTGGCACGGTGGTGCAGCGGTAGAGTTGCTGCCTGACAATGCCAGAGACCCGGGTTCGAACCTGATTCCGGGTGCTTGGCGGTATGGAGTTTGCACGTTCTCCCCGTGACCTGCATGGGTTTTCTCCGGGAGCTCCGGTTTCCTCCCACACTCCAAAGACGTACAGGTTTGTAGGTTAATTGGCTTGGTATAATTGTAAGTTGTCCCTAGTGTGTGTAGGATAATGTTAGTGTGTGGGGATCGTTGGTTGGCACAGAGTCAGTGGGCCGAAGGGCCTGTTTTCACACTGTATCTCTAAACTAAAACTAAACTAAACTAAAATGTATTGTTGGCATTTCATCCATCACTTAAGGTTAGTTCACTGGTTATAAGAAACAGTGGCAGAGAGATATTGCACTGACAATCTACAGAGATGATAATCTGCTTGAAAACAACATTCACTTTCCCAGAAGATAGACACAAAGTGCTGGAGTAACTCAGCGGATTAGGCAGCATTTCTGGAAAAATGGAATGGGTGATGTTTCTGGTCGAGACCCTTCTTCAGACTGAGAGTCAGGGGAGAGGCAAACTAGAGGCATGAAAAAGTTCAGAACAAATTAGGGCTGGCACCAAAAACCAATGAAGAGTGGAGCCCACATTGTTGACTGAGGAGTAGGTGATAACGAATGGATACAAACCGTGCAACGAGCAACTCTCAGTCTGAAGAATGGTCTCGACACGAAATGTCACATATTCCATTTTTTCCCGAAATACTGCCTGACCTGCTCAGTTACTCCAACATTTTGCCTTTTTTTGTTGTTGTTATAAACCAGCACCTGCAATTCTTCCCTACACATTCACTTTCGTAGGTTATCCTGCCAGATTAGACATATCTCCATTGACCTCATGCTCTACCCGACCCTCTCACAGAAATGCAACAGCTCGCTATTTGTAATGTCGACTTGATGAATGTCAGACTTTTACAACCAGACTGTCACAAACAGAATGAAAACGAGTATCGTGACGTGAGATGCAACATGCATTAATATTTTACATATGTGTGTTTTGTAAATTATAAAGTATTGGACAGACCACAGACAAAGCTTTGAGTCCAATTTGGGACATTGTGATTTGGGAAGAATGCTACGGTCCTCCAGAAGATCCAAAGAGAATGTGCTCAAATGAACCCTGGTATGTAGGACTTGACTTAGATGGAGAGGCTGCAGAAAGTGCTATTGTCACTTGCGATGGACACAAATGCTAGAGTAACTCAACGGCTCAGGCAGCAACTCTGGGGAAAAGGGATAAGTGATGTTTCGGGTCGAGACCCTTCTTCAGACTTCAGATATTTTGTGTCTATCTTCGGTGTAAACCAGCATTTGCAGTTCCTTCCTACACCTATTATCTCTGGCCTTTGTTCCAACCATTGGCCTATCAAAACCTTCCCTTTGCTGGTGTCCACCTTTTACCTGGCCACGCTTCTAAATTCCAAATCCAGTCCCTTTTGATTGATTTACATCTCATACATCAAACCAGCCGTGCCTGATACCATGAATGAATCTATTCTGAGCTCAGTCTGTGACAAATACATTCTTTCTTAGGTAAAGAATCCAACGCTTACAAAATACTCCAGATGCACTTTCACCAAGCCCCAGTCATAACCAAAAGGTTGAAATGTTTTTAACCTGAAGCGTCAATTGTTTCTCTTTTCACAGATGCTGCCTGATTTGCTGAATATTTCCAGCATTTCCTGGTTTTGTTTTGGAATTTGTAAAAATATTACTTTACAATTACAACAAGACCTCCTGACTCCTGTAATGAACCAATGTCATACTAAAGGCTAACACACCATATGCCCTTATTACTGCATGTGAACACCTATCTGCAAGGACTTTGTCTAAGCATACCTAGGTCTGTCTAAACATCATCGGAACCTATTTTCTGAGTATTTAATAAATACTGAGTTCTGGGCACCAAGATGGATAACTTCATATTTTCCCACCATACATTCCATATACCATGTTCATATTAATCTTTATATCTCCCCTAACTTGCAATCCCATCTCGTTCAATATTGTCAATGAACACTGAAACATTAAAATTTTGACCACATGGCTAAATTATTGATTCTACAAAGCATGTACATCACCATACGATTCAAGAATGGAGCATGCTATAATCTATTGTGTTAAAGAAGGAACTGCAGATGCTGGAGAATCGAGGGTTACACAAAAGGCTGGAGAAACTCAGCGGGTGCAGCAGCATCTAAGAAGCGAAGGAGATAGGCGACGTTTCGGGTCGAGACCCTTCTTCAGACTGGTCAGGGATCAGGGAAACGAGAGATATAGACGGTGATGTGGAGAGATAAAGAACAATGAATGAAAGATATGCAAAAATGTATCGATGATAAAGGGAACAAGCCATTGCGTGCTATAATCTGGGTGAGCACAGATTCAAAAATATGGAAGATGTTTGCCATGATCAAGGAAAGAAGCAGTTTGCCTGATTGATATCTGTCTACGACGCTATGCGTTCACTCCATCCATTGTGCTCACAGTAACCGAGTAAGCATCGTCTACAAAATGAAGCGCAGAAACTCATCAACAACATTGCCTAAACCCCAAGCTCTACCATGGATGGGACAGGTTTAGAGGGGAACGAGCCAAACACAGGCAGGACTAGTGTAGATGGGGCATGTTGGTCGATGTGGGCAAGTTGGGCTGAAGGACCTATTACAACGCTGTGTGAATCAATGACGCAGAAGGATGCAGCAACATGAGAATGTCTAAACCCAACCGTTCACTCCAAGACACACATGTTGCAGTTCATTCATTGCCATTGGATCTAAATTAAGAAAATTGAGGATTATTGGAATATATAGGGTAGATGCATATAGTCTTTTACCCAGAGTAGGGGAATCAAGAACCAGAGGAAAAGGCTTTAAGGTGAGAGAGGATAGTGGTGGCGCTGCCAAGCAGCTGCGGCTCGCCTGCAGTCTGTCTGTCTTTTCCTTTTTTGTGTTTTCTTTTGTATTGTTAGATGTGTGTTTTAGTTTATTTTTAGTTGTGTATATGTGGAGGGTGGGGGAAACTTTAAAAAAAAATTCATCCTTCAACGGGAATGCGACCTTTTCCTTGTCGAATCTCCGTCTCCGTCTGCGCTGAGGCCTAACAACGAGGAGCTGGTGGACTCCAGCTGGAATCGACCTTGGGGGCTCTGGTGGCAGCGCCCGTGGACATACCATTGTGGAGCTGCCCGACTTTGGAGCTTCGGGGCCTTCGGCCGCAGGCCCTGTGGACGGTAACATCGGGAGCTCTCAGGTCCCTGGTTGGTGACCGATTCTCGGCAGCTCCCGCAACAGCAGCTTCCTTTCGCTGGACTGGAGGGTAGCGGCTTCGTCCGCCCCGGGTCACGTTGTTTGAATCGGCCCGTATGCGGAGCTGGAATCGGCTGCGGGATTTACCATCACCCGGCGAGTGCTTTAACAAGGAGAGCCTCGATCACCTCGATCGTCTCGACGCAGCGGGAGAACAAGCAAGGAAGAGATAAGACTTGAGGAGGTGCCTAGAGATTCACTGTGATGGATGTTTGTGTTAAATTCAAGATTCAAGATTCAAGAGAGTTTATTGTAATGTGTCCCAGACAGGACAATGAAATTAGACAATAGACAATAGACAATAGGTACAGGAGTAGGCCATTTGACCCTTTGAGCCAGCACCACCATTCAATGTGATCATGGCTGATCGTCCCCAATCAGTAACCCGTTCCTGCTTTCTCCCCATACCCCTTGACTCTGCTATCTTTAAGAGCCCGATCTAGCTCTCTCTTGAAAGCATCCAGAGAACCTGCGTCCGCCACCCTCTGAGGCAGAGAATTCCACAGACTCACCACTCTCGGTGAGAAAAGGTGTTTCCTCGTCTCCGTTCTAAATGGTGAATCTGTGGAATTCTCTGCCACAGAAGGTAGTTGAGGCCAGTTGGCTATATTTAAGAGGGAGTTAGATATGGCCCTTGTGGCTAAAGGGATCAGTGGGTATGGAGAGAAGGCAGGTACAGGATACTGAGTTGGATGATCAGCCATGATAATATTGAATGGCGGTGCAGGCTCGAAGGGCTGAATGGCCTACTCCTGCACCTATTTTCTATGTTTCTATGTTTCTTGTAAATGGCTTACTCCTTATTCTTAAACTGTGGCCCCTGGTTCTGGACTCCCCCAACATCGGGAACATGTTTCCTGCCTCTAGCGTGTCCAATTCTTGCTTTACTTCAGCACAACAGAATATGATAGGCATGAATACAGAACAGATTAGTGTGTCAATATACCATTATATAAATATATGCACACATGAATAAATAAACAGATAAAGTGCAAATAAACAGGTAATGGGCTATCAATGTTCAGAATTTTGTTTGAGTTGAGTTTAATAGCCTGATGGCTGTGGGGAAGAAGCTACTCCTGAACCTGGACGTTGCAGTCTTCAGGCTCCTGTACCTTCTACCTGAAGGCAACGGAGAGATGAGTGAGTGGCCAGGATGATGTGGGTCCTTGATGATGCTGCCAGCCTTTTTGAGGCAGCGACTGAGATAGATCCCCTCGATGGTAGGGGGAGGTCAGAGCCGATGATGGACTGGGCAGTGTTTACCACTTTTTTGTAGTCTTTTTCGCTCCTGGGCGCTCAAGTTGCCGAACCAAGCCACGATGCAACCGACTTGCCCAACTTGCATGGGCAAGTTGGACCGAAGGGTCTGTCTCCATGCTGTATGACTCCTAGCTAACAGCATTGTGACAATACCTGCAACGCCAGGACTCCAACAGTTCAAGGCAGTGACTCGCCACCACCTATGAAGGAAACTCAGAGAAGCCAGCAATACCCACACAGTGAAAGAGGATAAAGTGCAATGGAATTGGTGCGAATAAAACAAAATAAAATTAAAATTAAAAATAAATATTTATAGTCCTGCCCTTCAAAGTAAACTATGACAGATGCATTTTTCACATCTTTTAATAACAGCTTTGGAAGATGAAGAGATTTCTGAATCATGTTTAAAGAGAGTCAAAGAAGCTTGAATGTTCGACATGGCACAGAGATCCAATATATCAGTTCCTTGACACTGCTGCTTAAAGGCTAGCCTTAAGCATCTTCCTCCTGCTTAGAGCCTTTTATCCATTTCCTGAGCTCATTTATATAAGCTGTTTGAACAAGTTGAAACAAGAAACGGACAGAATGCATTCATCCACATCCCCTTTCACAAATGAAAAGACTCTCTGTCTGTGGGCCCTCATGCAATGGGCAGCGTCACAAAAAGCATCCACAAGACTTTCTCTACCCTCATAAACTGGCTGGCTTTCACTACATAATTGGGGACCTAGAAACAAAAGTCCCTCTTTCTCTTGGCTGACCTCAACTCCAGTTGGAAAGCACTGAGACTTTCTCCTGGACCGCAGTCTAATCAGCCTTTGAAAGTCCACTTCCTTTATACAGCCTTCCCTAGGTTCTCAAATGAACAGTGAAATTAAAGGGAAGAGAAATCCAATTCACATTAAAATAAGCCTGATATGAATATGAGCTGTAACAATGCAACCAACATGCCATGGCAAGATGAGGGTATTAATGGAAATCTTTTCACCGACCCTTCCTTCAAGACTGCTCCTCACAGATCCTCACTCACTCTACCCAGCTGAGACTGCTTAAAACTGGCAATCAAGTGAAAAGACACGTAGGCAGTAAAATATATGTAAACGTTTTTTTTTTAAGGAATGCTTCCAAGTGGTCTGATTGCAATTGTAAGGTGTCATTTGTAGAAACATGAAACTGCAAGTGCTGGTTAATACACAAAAGGACACAAAGTGCTGGAGTAACTCAGCAGGGCAGGCAGCATCTCTGGAGAACATGGATAGGTGACGTTTGAAGGGTTGTGTGAAGAAAGTTCCTGACCCAAGACATTGCCTATCCATAGTCCACAGATGCTGCCTGACCTGCTGAGTTACTCCAGCACTTTGAGTCTTTAGGTATCATTTGAGTGAACTAATGGTCACAAGTTATGCAATAGACAATAGGTGCAGGAATAGGCCTATCGGCATTTCGAGCCAGCACCGCCATTCAATGTGATCATGGCTGATCATCCCCAATCAGTACCCCGTACCTGCCTTCTCCCCATATCCCCTGACTCCATCTTCTTTAAGAGCCCTATCCAGCTCTCTCTTGAAAGCATATACAATATAATCCCTTTGTGACTGACAATGCTCATTGCAAAGACTTTCTTTTCCAATTTCTTTTTCTTTTGTACTCAGTACCACATACTGTAATACTCAAAGTAGCATGGGTTTAAATTTACTTCCCAGGACTTTCACAAACATAGAGCTCAAATGCTGGATCATAGAATTATGAACCATTCTCGCAGCATCTTATTGCATCCCAAAATACCTTACACACAGTAACTCTTCCCTGGGCATGTCCCAAAACCCTGCTATTAGCAACAAGTGATGCAGACTAAGCAGTATAAACATCCCCATTAACCCATTTGACCTGGTCTTGCCCTATCGCAGATATTCCCCATGTTCTATCCATCACCATTTCTGCAACTTAAAATAATCTTTCTCATTTCTCTTTCCAGTTCTGACAGAGGATATCAAACCTGAAATTTTAACTCTGTTTCCTTTTCCACGGATGCTGCCTGATTTGTTGAGTGTTTGCTGACCTTTCTTCAGATGGCCCGAATGTCACCTATCCATGTCCTCCAGCGATGCAGTGTGATCTGGAGAAAATGAATAGGTGAGGTTTCGGGTCGAGACCCTTCTTCAGAAACGTCACCTATTCCTTTTCTCCAGAGATGCTGCCTGACCCGCTGAGTTACTCCAGCTTCTTATGTCTATCGTTGGTTTAACCCAGAATCTGCAATTCCTTCCCACACATGCTGTCTGATCTGCTGAGTTATTCGAGCACTTACAGTATCCTTTTATGTATCAACCAGCAAATATTTTCTGTTTTCATTTCATGAATTCTTCTTGCAAGCTTTCACTATCTATAATGAGATGAACAATCTTGTACTTACCTATAAATTGGAATTCACCCCCCTTTTTGGTGTGTGACACAGGTGCTGCATGAAGTACGAGCTTCCATTCAGGTGATCTGCAAAAAAATAAATCAGGAAGTTGGAGAACAACCCAGTTATAAAAGCATTGAAACCGCACTCAACCTCAAAGACACTCTCCAGGGCAGCCACATTGCAGCAGCAATAAATACTTCTATGGAAGAGAAGGAAAAAGGGTGGTGGATGGGAGAGGTGAGGAGGGAGGGTGATGGGGACACAGCAATCTGTTTGTTGGGACATCCAAATGCAATGGATTGGCCTAATCTACTCTGAACTGAGAGCAGCCCCTTGGAAAGTGAGTGTGGCTCTTTAGATTTCTCAGCTCCACATTGGATTGTCTTCCCTAGAAGACCAGAGGTTGAGGGCAGCCCTTATAGAAATATATATAATTGTGAGTGGCATAAGCTCAATTCCACTTCATCCAACAAGGTGAAGCAAATTTAGTTTTTACAGGAGAAACAGTTTCTGACTTTGTATCTTTTCACTGATTTCAGACAACTGTGCCAGAAAAGACTGCAGGGAATCCTCAACAGCCAACTCTGGACTTCCTGTTGGAGCTCATCATTGTTAACGCTACCTTAGTAACACTGCGTGTTGACAGTCTCAATCTTACTCTCAGCTAAATGCCAGACCATTGTTTTTATGTGGCCCAAGGCCAAAAGGTTATATAATCATAGTCACAGAGTAATACAACTTGGATCGAGTCCTTCGGCCCAATTCATTCATGCCAACCAAGCTTTCAGAGTTAGTCACATTTTCCTGAGCCTGGTCCATATCTCCTTAAACCTTTCCCAGCCATATATTATCCCAGTATCTTTCAAATATCAAAATTGTATCTACTCTACTACTTCATCTGGCAGCTCATTCCATATATGCACCAACTTACCTTGTAAATCTTCCCTTCTCATCTTAAACCTATGCCCTCTAGGTTTAGTCTCCCTTACCCTGGAAAAGACAGTGAATATTCACATTCACCTTATCTATGTCCTTATTATCAGGCCACCCCTCAGGCTCCCACGGTATATATTCCAGGGAAAAAAGACCCAGCTCATTCAGCCTCAGACCCAGTAACATCCTCAGAAATCTTCGTTGCACCCTTTCCAATTGAATGACATCCTTCCTATAGCAAGTTGATCAGACCTGTGAACAGTATTCCATATATGACCTTACCAACATTTTGTACAGCGCTAACTCCTGTACTTGATACCCTGAACAATGAAGTCTAATGCACCAAATGCCTTCTTCACCACCCAGTCTATCCATGTTACCACTTTCATAGAACTATTTACTTACACCTCTAGCTGGATCTACTTTACAACACTCCCCAGTGCCCTACCATTTACTATGTACCTTTTGCCGTGGTTGGTCTTACCAAAATGCAACATCTCACATTCATCTGAATTGATGTCCATCTGCCATTCCTCAGCCCATTGGCCTAGTTGATCAAGTTCCTCTTGTAATCTTAAGATAACCTTACTCGCAATCCATTATACCAATGATTTTAGTGGCATCGACTAACTTAGTAACCATGAGCCCAACATTCACATCCAAGTCATTAATATAAATATTGATCAACAGTGGATTCAGCACTGATCCTTGAGGCACGTCTGAACTTTTTTAAATCAGCATCCTCTTTCTCCTTCCTTCAAACAAATTTTGTATCCAGTTGGCAAGCTCGCATTGGATGCCATGTGATCTAGTTTAGTTTAGATTCGTTTATTGTAAACACACATCTACTGTGAAGATGTGGATTACAAACATGTCCGAGACACTACATTTGGAAAATATTAGGCTTGTCTTGGCAGAAAAACCAGATCAATTTTTCAAGACATGACACCCTTCACCAAATTCTTACAAGGATAGTATGGCGTAACACAAATTTAGATTTAAATCAGATTCTGGGTTGGGTGAGGTGGGTGGGGGGGGGGGGGGGGGGGGATGAGGGAGGGGCAGGCATATCTCCACTTTCTTATTTTTTTTCTCATATCTTTATTCACTTTTTGGCCACACTACTTTGGTAGACTGGGGGTCTTTTCTATGTGCTTTTCCGAGCTATCTTTTCACTTCTCACTTTTTCTCTCTCTTGTTCTTTTCTCTTATTTTCAGGTTAAAAGGTTAAAATTGAAGCTGTACAATAATTGTATAATTTTAGACGCCAAATGTTTTATACTTGTCCAATTGCTTCTAATAAAAATATATTTTTTTAAAAGATTGGTTGATTGTCATATGTATCGAGGTACAGCGAAAAACTTTCATTGCGTGCTAACCAGTCAGCGGAAAGACAATACATGATTACAATCGATCCATCCACAGTGCACAGATACTTGATGAAGGGAATTACGGGAATAACTTTTAGTGCAAGATAAAGCCAGTAAAGTCCAATCAAAGATATGTTGAGGGTCTCCAATGAGGTAGAAAGTAGTTCAGGTCTGCCCTCTAGTTGTGACAGGATGGTTCCCCTTGGCATCAAGATGGTGCCCAACCCAGGTGACTCTGTGTGCTAGTCACTGACATGGATCTGCAATCGCCCATTATGATTGCTCCACTCTTTCAAATCTCTACTCCTACAGCAACATTTCTTACTTTAACTATCTAACCCTCCAAAGCAGCCTATGATGCGGCACCCTTTCAAAGGCTTAAGCCCCTGTCCCAATTTCCCAAGTTACTCACGAATTCTCCCGAGTTTTCCCCTTGATTCAAACTCGGAGAATGTCCGTAGCGAGTCCGTAGGAGTCCGTAGCGAGTCCGTAGGAGCCGTAGGAGTCCGTAGATATTTTGTAGCAGCTCGTAAGGCCAGCCGTAGGTAGTCGGGGCATCAGGTAAGTCGGGACGTTTTTTCAGCATGTTGAAAAAAGTCCACGAGTAAAAAAAATAGCCCCGAGTACCTACGACTGGCATCTCCGAGTTTGAATGAAGGGAAAAACTCGGGAGAATTCGTAAGTAACTCGGGAAAATGGGACAGGGGCTTTAGCTTGAGTCTATGTCAACAATGTCTACCGACACTGCCCTCAACGATTTTCTTGGTCATTCAAAAACCTCAATTAAATTTGCAATTGGATGTGTGACCATGGACATGCTAGGCTTACGATGCCAGTCCAGCCAGTTAACAAATGTGATTATTCATTTTATTCCAGCGATTTACCGAACTTGCAAATCCAGCTTTAAACACTTCATTGCACTCACTACTGTGTTGATTTTTTTACAATAGGCTTTAACAATGTATTTTGCGCCTATACCTATGCTATTCTCCCACTGGCCTACGAACACCACTCAGATATTTTTTTTGCTTAGAAGTGGCGGGGGGAGGAGGAGCAGTGAGCTGGAATAAAGGGGGGGGGGGGGGGCGGATGTCAATTAATTTACAGTTTTGTTTAATAGAACGATCATGAAAGGTGGTTAGCTCCACCCAGAATGAAAGGAACAGGTTTAATCTAACTCAGTCTGCCTGTGTCACTGGAGTGTAACGGTTGTATAGTATTATTGAACATTACGGTGAGTTAGTTTCACGGCCGCATGTTGAATATGCTTCAGTCGCCATCATTTCTGACACTGTCACCAGAGGTAGTCAATATTGCATCTATCACATTAAGTAATGGCAAAGCAAAGAATGTGTTAGTGTACAGTATGACCTTGAATCACTGCCTGCTCATGAGAACCAGTACAGAGAAGAAAGCTGTTTGGCAGGTCGCGATTGCACACAGCTATAAACTACTTTCTTTTAACATATTTCCGCCTCGAGTTTTTTTTGTTTTGAATTCTGCAGCGTTGTTTTTCCACTGATCTGTGTGTCAAAAATTTCCATAAATGTTACAGATTATAGCAAAAGAATATGAATGGGACTTTTAAGTACAATCTTGGGAACCACATTCAAGGCACATGTTGCACATAAGAGTCGCTGTAGAGCATTTCTAATGCCAGAGAGTGTTATGGTGAAGAGCATGAAGTATATCAGAGATTATGAGCAGTTGCGTTTGAGTTATATCTTAAAGCACAAGAGTGAAAGGTAAGCAGTACATTGCCACTTTATTGTGAGGAACATGCATATATCAGAGAATTTTATGGTTGGGATGTGAGTTATATCAGGATTTACAGCTTTTTGTTTATAAAGTGTTTTTAGTCTATGGTATGCCAGCAAGACTAAATTTAACACACTTATCTACATTGCCTGTAAAAATGGTACTGCACCTCCGCCTCAAACTGGTGCAGTGTTTCAGTTTGTACATTCCCATAATGGCAGTAGGTGGAGATTTCCAGTAGCTTTACATAGGGATGTTATTTTTCTCCTTTCTGGCCTCTTTTACTTTGTGTCAATAAGAGATAGAAATTTATTTCCATCGCTTTTTACGTTACTCATTACAAGCTATCTTTAAACCCCTGTCCCACGGTACGAGTTCATTCCACGAGTTCTCCCGAGTTTATCCTGATTCGAATTCGGAGATTTACGGTAATGGACACTCGTCGGTGCTCGGGGCTCTTGTGGACATTTTTCATCATGTTGAAAAATCTTCACGAGTCTTCCTGTGCTTACCTGCCGTTAGCGAGTCTTCCCGAGTACCTGCCGTTAGCGCTGAGACGTCCCCGAGCTCCGACGTACCCGCTATGTTCATTCTCCGTGCTTACCACGAGTTTGATTTTTTTTTTAACTCGGGAGAGCTCTTGGAATGAACTCGTACCGTGGGACAGGGCTATTACATGGAAACGCATGCTGTAGTGCCTACAACAGATGATGAAATGGACAGTGAGCATGGCATCTCAGGCACAAGTGGCAAGGTTGCATTAGAAAGAGGATGAAAGTTCAACGGTTTATTTTCACGTTGGGAGAGTTTTCACGTGTTGACGTTTCTGTACCTTTATCAATGATAGAGATTGCAGGAGAGGACACCTTTGTTCATGTAGCAATGGTGAGCTGATGCATTGCATAGTGAAAGTAAGAAATCTAGCATGTCTCCAATAAAGTGGTTAGAGCCTGAGTCTAGAAGCAGGGGCATTGACCAAAAAAGCTACTCAGGTGGCAAAGTGGCGCAGTGCCAGAGACCCGGGTTTGCTCCCAACCATGGGTGCTGTCTGTATGGCATTTGTACGTTCACCCTGCGACCACGTGTGTTTCTTCCGGGTGCTCTGGTTTCCTCCCACACTCCAAAGACGTTTGTGGATTAATTGGCTTCTATAAATTGCAAATTGTCCCAACCGTGTAGGAAAGTCCGTGGTACTAGTCACCACGGACTCGGTGGGCTGGAGGGGGCCCATTTCCGCATTGTATCTCTAAAGTCAAAATCAAAGTCTAAAGTCTAAAATCTAAAGTCTTCCCCAACGATTTCGAGTTTCTGAAATGCTGTTCTAGCTGCAGCCATCCATAGTAATAAATGTCCCATCGCAGTGATGTTTAGTTTAGTTTAGTTTAGCGATGCAGTGCGGAAACAAGCCCTTCAGCCCACCGAGTCCGCGCCGACCAGCGATCCCCATACATGAACACTATCCTACACAACACTAGGGTCAATTTACACACAGCCCAAGCCAATTAACCTACATACCTGTATGTATTTGGAGTGTGGGAAGAAACCGAAGTTCTCGGAGGAAACCCACGTGGTCACGGTGGGTACGTACAAACTCCGTACAGACGGCACCCGTAGTCGGGATCAAACCCGGGTCTCCGGCGCTACAAGCGCTGTGAGGCAGCAACTCGACCGCTGTGCCACCGTGCCGACGATGATTTGAGCTTTCTGGATGAAGCTTCAGATTTGAGGGATCAGCTGGCGAGGCATTAATACAGAGTACCTCCTTTTATAAATGTGGTGTTTATATGGTTTATCCGGTTAATCCACTGGTGACCCCCTTGGATGTTACTAAACCTGGATTGGTTTCTATGGAATGTTGAGTTGAGGGGAAACTTGATGGAAGTATACAAAATTATGAGGCACAGTTAGTGCAGACAGTTTTTCCCAAGGTGGGATTTTCCAGCACAAGAGGCATAGCTATAAGGCGAGAAGTGGAACGTTTAATGGAGGTGTGCGAGGAAAGTTTTTTTACATAGAGAGTAGTGGGGGCCTGTAATGCATTGCCAGAGGTGGTGGTGGAAATACATTAGTGGCATTTAAGAGGCTTTTAGATAGGCACTTGGAAGTGCAGGGAATAGAGGGATATGGATCATGTATAGGCAGCTGAGATCAATTTAAGTTGACCATGTTCTACACAAACATTGCAGGCCTAAGAGATTTTCCTGTGCTGTACTCTATGTTCTATGCTCTAATTATTGAGACGGTTGGGAGCTCAGGACTGGCAGTTCTATGGCATCTCAGGATACTGACGTTGAGCTATTGCCCTTTGGAATTAGCCTCTGCAAGGTGCTTCTACTGTCTATTGAGCTTGGGCAGTATCCAACTCCCGCTGTTTGTTGGCGAACAGAGCTTCATTAACAGCTGTAGCTGTAACAAAGCTGTCCATTCCACACTAAATGATGTAGCAAATGCTGCTAAAACAGTAACAGACACCACCTTGCTGAACTCTTGCAACAAGCCTTCAATAATCATGACCTTATTCTCCCTTGGGTGCAACTCACACTATTGATGGATTTTCAATTTTCTTTAAGAACATTTCATTTCATTTTTGCTTTGGTTTCATATGCAGGGTGGGCAGCTAGTTCCATTCTACGATTCAGCTCTTGTGACTATGCCTGGAACCTGTGGCTGGGTAAGGGAAACACAATGATCTCCAGATGTTGTAAACTTGAGCAAAAACACAAAGTGCTGGAGTAACTCATTGGGTCAGGCAACATCTGAGGAGGGAATGAATAGTTGATGTTTCAAGATGGGAATCTTCTTCAGACACTGTCCAAGTGTCGTTTAAATGCTGTTATAGTACCTGCCTCAACTGCCTCCTCTGGCAGCTCATTCCATATATCCATGAACTCTGAGTGAAAAAGGTGCCCCTCAGATGCTTAGTCAATCTTTCCCCTCTCCCATTAAACCTACATCTTCTGGTTCTTGATTCCTCTATCCTGGGTAAAAGATTGGGCATTCACCCTACCTATTTCTCTCCTGATTTTCTACACCTCTATAAGATCACTCCTCAGCCTCAACCATCCAAGGATCAAAATCCTAACCTGCCCAACCTTTCCTTACAGCTCAGCCCTTTGAGTCCTGGCAACATCCTTGTAAATCCTCGCTGCACTCTTTCCAGTTGAATGGCATCCTTCCTATAGCAGGGTGGCCATCCTTATTGTTCTACGTTCTATGGGAGATTAAATTGGCATCATGTTCATAAGACCATAAGGTCATAAGTGATAGGAGTAGCATTGAGTAATTTGGCCCTTAAGTCTACTCCGCCATTCGAACATGGATGATCTATCTCTCATTTCTCACCCCATTCTCCTGCCGATCATCGTAGATATTGTGGGCTGAAGAGCCTGTTCCTCTGCTGTAATGTTCTATTTCTCAGTACTCCTCGAAGCCACTGTTTCTGTGTGGAACTACGAAACCTGGTAAAACATGAACTTGGGGGATTACAATTGGACATAGACAATGGGTAAAACAAGGTTATAGCAAAGTTGAAAATGAATATTGTAGCACAAAGGTGCCTATTCATGAGATGACTGCGGTGGGCATATCAAAGAATGCTGTAGCTACTTACTCTTGCATATGCCTGAGGCAACATTTATAAATTGAGCTTGAGGCTTCTAAACCAATGTAAGACATTCTCTTAGAGAAAGTTCAGCTCAAAAATATACCTATCTTTGTGCCGCGAGCAAATTGTGGCATTATGGTCAATTTAACCCATATTACCACATTCACAGCCAAAGAAGGATTAGGCTTGTAATTAACAAAGGTAGGCACAAAAGTGCTGGAGTAACTCAGCGGGTCAGGCAGCATCTCTGGAGAAAAGGAACAGGTGACGTTTCAGGTCAGAACCCCTCTTTAGAAGGGTATGTAATTTATGTTTGGAATTTATGCCCATTCAGATCCCGTTACGATAACTACCATGGATATATATTATTTGATGGAAATGGTACTATGTTATATTCTGAGAATGGATGCATCGATGGATATATTAGAGGACTGAATATTTACAGTTATAAGCCTGACCAGCAAATATCACTGAGGTGGTCATTTGTACTTTTTGAGAAGCTGCTTTAAAACTTGGTTTGTACGTGCATCATGTTATATTCTAACCCGTGCTACGCTGATGTGCAAAACCTATTCTGGAATTGTGTGTGATTGGCAAACAAAGGAATGGGCTGATGTCAGATCAAGGACACAGAAGATTCTACCCCAGCGGCAAAACAACAATTAATAGCTCTTTGATTAACTGAGAAACCACACAATGAAACAGCTTTGATTAACTGGCTGCATATTAACTTGATGTTCATTCAAAAGCCATTTAAGGCATTGAAATGTCTATTAAATTGTGGTGAGCCAGAACAATGAATTTCATTGGCTGCAAATTAGTTTAGTGCTTGATTGTGTTATTTTTTTCTCTTCAATTTTCTCCTCTTCTTAATTCTCCTTAAACACCGGCTATTGCTTCCATTGAGAGCCAAAGCTCTCAGGAGCCTAATCCTGATAACCATTCATCATGTGAAACCCAAACAGTGTACGACAGTAGGCAATTTGCTCAATGGGAATATCAGAGCTAAGCTCGAGCCCACATTTGTCTGATATCTATGCAAACACAAGAAAAGTCTCACTCGGTGACTTTGTCATTAAAATATGCGTCAAGCCAGTCGTTGCGCCCAGTTTTCTTACTTCTTTACAAAAAGATTCCTACACATGACGCATTACGGAGTTGCGTACAGCTCTATCTGGTGAGTGCTAAGGACAGAGAAATGCTACATAATGAAGAGGGACATGCAAAGATAGACACAGGGTGCTGGGGTAACTCAGTAGGTCAGTCAGTATCTCTGGAGATAAAGGGATGGCTGACGTTTCAGCTCTGGGCCCTTCTTCAGAATGAAGGCTGACGCCTACGTTCAATCTGAAAAAGGGTCCCAACCCGAACCGTCACCTATCCATTATTTCCAGAGATGCTTCCTGATCCGCTGAGGTACTCCAACACCTTGTGTCTATCTTTGGCAGGAAGACTACAATACCTGTGAAGTTCTGGTGTGAATGAATTAAAGTAGATCCTTTCTTGCCCCCTACGATCTTCGCTGGTTGTAGATACAAAAATAGCTGGATCTGGCTAGGTCAAATATCTAATGATTTTGTGACAAGGTTATGGGGTCAGTCAGCGCCTGTGGTGAGTGAAACAGTTAACATTTCATGCCAATGGGCTTTCATCAGATTTCCAAGGTGAGCAACCTGCAATATTACCTCTGTTTTTCTCTTCACAGCTGTTGACTGAAATGCTGAGCATTTCCAACAGTTTCTGATTTTTATTTCAGGTTTCCAACTTCTGCGGGGTTTTGGCTCAGCAACCACGAGACATGGATCTGGGGTCATAAGAGACGGGAAGAGTTGAAAATAATGGGATGTGACCTTAAAGGAACATGCAAAATTCATAGAGGGTTCAATAGGGGGAGGGGGGGGGGGGGGGGGGGATATCATAGGAATACTGTTTTCCCTGTCTGAGCTGTAGAGACCTTGGTGGATGGGGAGAAGAGGGTCACAATATCAGAATAATGACAGAATAAGTTCTACTCATGACTGAAGCTAGTAAAACTTTTCTTCACTTCACAGGTGGTGAACCTTTGGAATTCTCATTCCTGGAGATCTCTGGAGGTTCAATCGTTGAATTCATTCCAAACAGAGATCGTCACACTTCTGGATATTAAAGGAATCAAGCGATATGGTGATAGAGCAGAAAAATGTCACTGAGGTAGATTAGCCATGACTTCACTCAATTGTGTGTAACAAGTTCATCTCCTTCTG
Source organism: Okamejei kenojei (assembly GCA_035221665.1). NCBI lineage: Eukaryota > Metazoa > Chordata > Chondrichthyes > Rajiformes > Rajidae > Okamejei > Okamejei kenojei. The sequence goes on along the minus strand of CM069150.1, from coordinate 17,150,183 downwards.
TTCCTATTTCTCAAGCCGAGGAGAATTTTTTTTTTGCACTGCAAAATGGATGGTTGATGGACGGTACAGACTCAGTAGGCTGAAGTACTGATTTGACTCTATGACTCAGATAGGCACAAAATGCTGGAGTAACTCAGCAGGTCAGGTAGCCTCTCTTGAGATAAAGGATAAGTGTTGGTTCGAGTCGGGAAAAGACCAGCAACAGAAGACCTCAGGCAGGGTTGTTCCCTGCTAGACCAATGTTGTCTAGGGAGGTGTGATATCAAGTGAGATACATTGTTGCAAACTGTGGAACTGGTCAAATGACCAGGGTGGAGGATGAGGGCAAAGGGGGAGGGGAGTGAAAGTAAAAGTTACTTTCACACAGAGAGTGGTGAGTCTCTGGAACTCTGCCACAGAGGGTAGTTGAGGCCAGTTCATTGGCTATATTTAAGAGCAAGTTGGATGTGGCCCTTGTGGCTAAGGGGATCAGGGGGTATGGAGAGAAGGCAGGTACGGGATACTGAGTTGGATGATCAGCCATGATCATATTGAATGGCGGTGCAGGCTCGAAGGGCTGAATGGCCTACTCCTGCACCTAATTTCTATGTTTCTATGTTTACTTAAAATTACTTAAATGTAAGCTACCCAAGCAAAATATCAGGTGCCATTCCTCCAATTTGCGTGTGGAAGAAATTGCGTGTTGACTCTAGGACACATATTGGAATGCGCACGAGGGGAGGTTGGCGGATGTGGAACGCGCTTGGCCTCCCTGAGCTCTGTCCGTTGGATCCTGGCAAGTCAGGTTTGAAGCAAAAACAAATCTCTTATGTCTTGGGTCAGATCCACTGTCAGATCTTTATTTGGGGCTGAAGGGTCGGAGGCAAAGTTCTCAAGAATTGGAAGGACAAGAGAGAGTCTTCAATGCTGGGTTGAGTGAGCTGCTGATACCTTTACCAGTGAAGGTCCGATTGAGTAACAAAGAAGTTGCGGATCTCGGCTTAGGTTCAATTCTGATCTCTGGCACTGTCTATGTGGAGTTTGCATGCTCTTCCTGTGACTGAGTAGCTTGCCTCCGGATTCCTCCCACATCCGAAAGACATGTGGGTTGGTAGGTTCATTGGCCTCTGTAAATGTCCCCGAATATGCTGGGAGTAGATGCAAAAGTGGGATAACATAGAACTAGTGTGAATGAGGGATTGATGATCAGCGCGGACTCGGTGGGCTAAAGGGCCTGTTTCCATGCTGTATCGCTAAACTAAATTATTCTGTATGAGTCAATGATCCATCCCAATTGATATTTTTCTTATAGTTTTCATATAACAGGCAAACGAGCAAATACTTACAATGTATGAATAAGATCATGCTATTAAATGCCTGCCGTGTTCCCCTTGTCAGCTAGCGTGCAGGGATCCCGCACATTTCTATTGACTTAAGCACGGCTCTCAATGAACTGATCCATTTATCATTGCTGGTGTCATGTGGTGGCAGTAAAGGGAGTCAGAGGTGTGTAGACATGTGTTTCAACACACCAGGAGCTGTTCTAGCACACTTAGCGTCATCCCCAGGCAAGTAACACAAAGCATATGTGTGAATCTGTTCTGTGAAAAACACCTCACTATTACCCTAAATTTAATGAGTATTTTATGTAGGTTCATGCACTTCATCTTTTTATTGTTCCCATGTGGAAGAGAAAAAATAAATTCAACTGATTATTTCTGCAATTTATTTCTAGCTTGTTCCTCCCCATACACCCCTACTCCCCCTCCCTCTCCTCCCCCCCTCACAACTTGTCAATAAACATCTCAATCCCACCTCCATTTTTTTTCTCACTTTCCACTGCTCCTCCCAAAACCCTTGTTACCAAGAATTTTATTAAGGGGACATAGTCCTCAGCTCAAGTCGACAATCTCCGCATCTTGAGACTCTGGCAGGTGAAGTGATTGATGGCAGGTTTAGAAAGACGGCTGCTTTCTCCCCCTGATGGCTTAATTACTTCTGATAGTGATTAATTAAGGAATGCATATCAAGAGAGACCCTGCCTTGCCTCACAGTGCTATTTTGCAACAGTGACCAGACTTCATTTCATTGACTGTAAAGCACTTTGGGATTTGGGGAAACCATTATGAAGTCCGCTATTTAAACATGCTTCACTGGACTGTTTATTTTCTTGATTGGCAGAGGTGGGGGTTTATTTATCAGAATTTGGGTGCGTAAAAATCAACACATTTCCTGCTCCTACCTTGAAACTTCTAGCGAAAGCGCAGATACAAAGCGAGTTGAACATCTTGCGATTGATATCCGCATTTCCACAATTAACAGCCTGTTATTGCAACGTCAAGATTCAAACAGAATCTTATTGAAAACTTTTCAACATTCCAAAACGTTATTGCAAATCTTTAATTGTAATCAAAGTATTTCAAATTTCTTTCTGGCACAAAGTTTTTTTTTACCATAACTCCCCCACTTTAATAATGTCAGCTTGCACAAATTTTCAATTGAAATACATTTTGCAGTGACCTGTCCTTAAGAGATGAATTTCTGGTTAAAGAAAGAGAAAGTGAATAAAATTTGTAGCTCGGAAGGTAGCTCTCTCTGCTCCTTCAGCTTGGTTGTAATGGTTGCAGAGTATCATCATCATCGGCGGTCACTCGAAACGAGCATGACTGTCATGGAGGACGCCAGTGCGTGACTGTTTAACGTGGGGAGACTGGTGCACAGACAGCCACCACACGGTCCTTGACAGATCTGGGTCAGGATCCAGTGGCATGGAATCGAAGACGAGTTTAGGGCAAGGCTCACTGTACCTTGGGTACACAAAAGGCTGGAGAAACTCAGCGGGTGCAGCAGCATCTAAGGAGCGAAGAAGACAGGCGACGTTTCGGGTCGACACCCTTCTTCAGACTGGGTCTCGACCCAAAAATTTGCCTATCTCCTTTGCTCCTTAGATGCTGCTGCACCCGCTGAGTTTCTCCAGCCTTTTGTGTACCCTCGATTCTCCAGCATCTGCAGTTCCTTCTTTAACTCACTGTACCTTGTCCTGACTGATACTTAAATACCAAGAACAACATAGATCAAGCACAGGATCAACTGGTTTGTTGCAGAAGTCTGTCTATATTCAATTTTTATATATCACCCTTACTGCAGGGTTGTAACAGCCATCTGACAAGTGTCAAAAATTATTCTATAACATTTAAATGAAACTAAATACAATTCAAAGTCACTATTAAACACTCCAATTGTCCAACCTTATGATGGAGCAAGCAGCTGAAGTACGCAATGGAGGACAATCTTATATTTGACTCTCTCTTGCATTTGTTAAATTAGTTGCGCAATGCAAAGTTCGTTATAGATTCTATCATTATCATTCCGTGAAAATCAATGGAATGAAAATTGGGCAGCTTCTACAAAGGACAAGCAATCTGTTCCACCAAAACGTTGTGCACTCTCACAATTGGTATTATTTTAAGTATTCTTGCTCTAATTGATGTAAGTTTGCAAGCAGAAAATTAGGATGAGTTCTGGGTCGATATCAAGAAGCAGTTGACAGAAGTGCATATATTTACCTAAAGAATAAGTCAGTGATGTGCTTAGTGATAGCATCACCAGCAGTTACTTATCTATACTGTCAGCATCATTGCTTAACATTGCCGAACTCCATATCAGCCTAACATATCTACTTTTGAAACCATTAACCCTATTTTGTCACCAGTTCAGATTTGCCAATTCCAACACAATTCTGATTACTCCCTTTTGAGGCCTAATTCTGCTACCACCATCATCTATTGCAACAAGTGATGCCTCCTACTGATTGTCGCTGGAAGCTTGCGTCCTTTTCAAGACAGACGATGACAGCGATGTCAACATTTGAAACATGGAAGATGGACACGAAAGAAGAAGACTAAAATTCCCATACTTTCTTTCTGATTTCTCTTTGACCTTGCCCTTCTTTGTAATCATTTCAACACCCTTTCAGATATAAACACTACTAAAGATATGGCCTCATGGATATGGCTTCAATATTCAGAAGGGATAGACAGAAAGGAAAAAGAGATGGAGTAGTGTTGCTGGTTAGAGAGGAGATTAACACAATAGAAAGGAAGGACATTAGCTTGGAGGATGTGGAATCGATATGGGTAGCGCTGTGAAACACTAAGGGGCAGAAAACGTTAGTGGGAGTTGTGTACAGGCCACCTAACAGTAGTAGTGGAGTTGGGGATGGCATCAAACAGGGAATGAGAAATGTGTGCAACAAAAGTAAAACAGTTATAATGGGTGACTTCAATCTACATATAGATTGGGTGAATCAAATTGGCAGGGGTGCAGAGGAAGAGGATTTCTTGGAATGTATGCGGGATAGTTTTCTAAACCAACATGTAGAGGAACCAACAAGAGAGCAGGCTATTCTAGACTGGGTATTGAGTAATGAGGAAGGGTTAGTAAGCAGTCTTGTTGTGCGTGGCCCCTTGGGCAAGAGTGACCATAATATGGTTCAGTTCTTCATTAGGATGGAGAGTGAAATTGTTAATTCAGAAACAAGGGTACTGATCTAAAAGAAAGGTAACTTTGAGGGTATGAGACATGAATTGGCCAAGATAGACTGGCAATTGATTCTTAAAGGATTGACGGTGGATGTGCAATGGAAGGCATTTAAAGACTGCATGGATGAACTGCAACAATTGTTCATCCCAGTTTGGCAAAATAATAAATCAGGGAAGGTAGTGCATCCGTGGATAACAAGGGAAATCAGGGATAGTATCAAAACAAAAGATGAAGCATACAAATTAGCCAGGAAAAGCAGCCTACCAGAGGACTTGGAGAAATTCAGAGTCCAGTAGAGGAGGACAAAGGGCTTAATTAGGAAAGGGAAAATAGATTATGAAAGAAAATTGGCAGGGAACATAAAAACTGACTGCAAAAGATATGTGAAGAGAAAAAGATTAGTTAAAACAAATGTAGGTCCCTTGCAGTCAGAAACGGGTGAATTTTGATCATGGGGAACAAGGACATGGCAGACCAATTGAATAACTACCTTGGTTCTGTCTTCAGTAAGGAAGACATAAATAATCTGTCGGAAATATCAGGGGGCCGGGGGTCAAATGGGATTTAGGAACTGAGTGAAATCCAGGTTAGCAGGGAAGTGGTGTTAGGTTAATTGAATGGATTAAAGGCCGATAAATCCCCAGGGCCAGATAGGCTGCTCCGAGAGTACTTTAGGAAGTAGCCCCAGAAATAGTGGATGCATTATTGATCATTTTTCAAAACTCTTTAGATTCTGGAGTAGTTCCTGAGGATTGGAGGGTAGCTAATGTAACCCCACTTTATAAAAATTGAGGGAGAGAGAAAACGGGGAATTACAGACCAGTTAGTCTAACATCGGTAGTGGGGAAAATGCTAGAGTCAGTTATTAAAGATGGGATAGCAGCACATTTGGAAAGTGGTGAAATCATTGGACAAAGTCAGCATGGATTTATGAAAGGTAAATCATGTCTGACGAATCTTATAGAATTTTTCGAGGATATAACTAGTAGAGTGGATAAGGGAGAACCAGTGGATGTGTTATATCTGGACTTTCATAAGGCTTTCAACAAGGTCCCACATAAGAGATCAGTATACAAACTTAAAGCACACGGTATTGGGGGTTCAGTGTTGATGTGGATAGAGAACTGGCTGGCAGACAGGAAGCAAAGAGTAGGAGTAAAAGGGTCCTTTTCAGAATGGCAGGCAGTGACTAGTGGGATACTGCAAGGCTCAGTGCTGGGACCCCAGCTATTTACAATATATATTAATGATCTGGTTGAGGGAATTGAATGCAACATCTCCAAGTTTGCGGATGACACGAAGCTGGGGGGCAGTGTTAGCTGCGAGGAGGATGCTAGGATGCTGCAAGGTGACTTGGATAGGCTGGGTGAGTGGGCAAATGCATTATAGATGCAGTATAATGTGGATAAATGTGAGGTTATCCACTTTGGTGGCAAGAACAGGAAAGTAGACTATTGTCTGAATGGTGGCAAATTAGGAAAAGGGGAGATGCAACGAGACCTGGGTGTCATGGTACACCAGTCATTGAATGTAGGCATGCAGGTGCAGCAGGCTGTGAAGAAAGCGAATGGTATGTTAATATTCATAGCAAAAGGAGTTCTACTGCAGATGTACAGGGTCTTGGTGAGGCCACACCTGGAGTATTGCGTACAGCTTTGGTCTCCAAGTCTGAGGAAAGACATTCTTGCCATAGAGGGAGTACAGATAAGGTTCACCAGACTGATTCCTGGGATGACAGGACTTTCATATGAAGAAAGACTGGATAGACTCGGCTTGTACTCACTAGAATTTAGAAGATTGAGGGGGAATCTTATAGATACTTACAAAATTCTTAAGGGGTTGGACAGGCTAGATGCAGGAAGATTGTTCCTGATGTTGGGGAAGTCCAAAACAAGGGGTCACAGTTTAGGGATAAGGGGGAAATCTTTTAGCACCGAGATTAGAAAAACATTTTTCACACAGAGAGTGGTGAGTCTCCTGAATTCTCTGACACAGAGGTAGTTGAGGCCAGTTCATTGGCTATATTTAAGAGGGAGTTAGATGTGGCCCTTGTGGCCAGAGGGATCAAGGGGTATGGAGAGAAGGCAGGTACGGGATACTGAGTTGGATGATCAGCCATGATCATATTGAATGACGGTGTAGGCTCGAAGGACCAAATGGCCTACTCCTGCACCTATTTTCTATGTTTCTATGTTTCTGGATAAAAGTTAAAGGTGCGAACAAGCAATTGAATGTCAGTATGGATTCTGTGGGCCGGTGGATCCATTCACTCTAAACTATCCCAACATTGGTATTGGTATTAGTTTATTATTGTCATCTCTACCGAGATACAGTGAAAAGTTTTTGTTTGTGGGTATTTAGTCAAATTAAATCATACCATAACTGAGTACAATCAGGTTATACACAAGTATAATAGATGATGCAAATAGAAATATACCAGCATACAGAATATGATTTTAAAGCATTTTACATAGACACATGGAAACATAGAAAATAAGTGCAGGAGTTGGCCATTCAGCCATTCGAGCCAGTACCGTCATTCAATATGATCATGGCTGATCATCTAAAATTAGTAACCCATTCCTGCTTTTTCCCCTATCCCTTGATTCATTTACCCCCAAGAGCTAAATCTAACTCTCTCTTGAAAACATCCAGTGTTGGCCTCCACTGCCTTCCGCCTTCTGAATTCCACAGATTCACAACTCTCTGGGTGAAAAGCTTTTTTCTTCATCTCAGTCCTAAACCCCTTATTTTTAAACTGTGACCCCTGGTTCTGGACTCCCCCAAACAAATAATTGGTGAAGAAAATCATATATTTCCCATATATTATTTATCTCAAACTCATTCTGGTAATAGTGAGGTTTCCATATTGTAGTTTAAGTTTAGTTTAGTTTAGTTTAGAGATCCAGCGCAGAAACAGGGCCTTCAGCCCACCACGTCCATGCCTACCAGTGATTCCCGCACACTAATACTATCCTTCACACAATAGGGACATTTTACAAATTTACCAAAGCCAATGAGAGGAAACCGGAGATCCCAGGTAAACCCACGCAGGCTCACAGGGAGAACGTATAAACTTCATACAGACAGTAACCATAGTCAGGATCGAAACCTGGGCCTCTGGCGCAGCAAGGCAGCAACTCTACCGCAGCACTACCTTGCCACCCTATGTGAATAACATACATTGATGTCATCATAAGTTGTTCAGTGATGAAATGAATTCTTTCCTGTGATAATTCATGGACATTTAGCGGAGGCTAGACTAGTTTATCAGCGCACAGTCACACATTGAAGAACCATGACAAGAAAATAAATTTTGTTGTGGCTGTGATATGAGAAATTTCATGCACTGCAAGTAAGGCCTACAGATCAGTGTCATACAAGACAGATTGGCAGTTCCTTGAAGCTGCAGTTCATTCCGATCATTGTGCTGTTATGGTTGAGAGATTTGTTTGATTTTCCATCAGATGTGAAAAGAGTGATTCCTTAACAACTAAAAGACAACCAACTTAGTTGTTGGGAATGTGCTTTACGTTCTAGAGTGTTGAATGGTGCAAGAGGAAAGCAGAGACTGCAGCCTGATATAACCACAGTGACTGCTTCTCTGGAGTGTTAACGCTTAATAATAGTAAGATTAAATGAGAACTTACCAGTTCGAAGTTTGATCTGTATTTTATGAGGAGTTACGATGAGGGATTACGTGAAGACCCCGTCCAACACGCATGCGCGACATTTCTTCAAAGCAGCGGTGTGGATTCACAGAAAAAACACAACAATTGAAATAAATATAGTAAAGAAAAAATAAGAACTTAATTACCAGTTGATCTGTATAATAGAGGGTGGGAGCGGAGGGCACGTAATCCCTCATCGTAACTCCTCATAAAATACAGATCAAACTTCGAACTGGTAAGTTCTCATTTAATCTTACTATTTTACTTGAGTCACGTGAGTGACTACGTGAAGACTTCAAAGCTCTGTGAATCCGAACCGTGAACCAGCTCATGCTTCACTCACTGCCTGAAGACCTTAGAGGGAGGAAGCATGTTATACAATCAACAATAACCTGTTTGTGAACAATAAAGGTTTATTAATGATAACAAAAAACAGAGAGCTCCCCCGGCTTAAATTAAATATTAGCTGCAGACTCTAAAAATTCTGTCTGCAAATGTAGCAGGTTCCGCCAGCGGCTTATTATAAAACCTTTGGAAAGTTCTCTCCGAGGACCATCCTGCTCTGGCCAGAATATGGTCCATAGGCACATCCATTCGCCTAGCCGCCGACGTAGATGCAGCCCTGGTGGAATGAGACTTGTAAACATTAGTATCGACTCCCGCGGACTTAAGCACCTGCTTGAGCCATCTTGAAATGGTTTGGCTCGTCACCTGACCATGAGGCTTCTTGTGGCTTATCCATAAGGCTTTTTCTCTCCCTCTTAAGTTGTATGTTGTGTCTATGTAATTGGCGAGATGGGTCTTGGCACACAACCGTGGGTCAGGTGAATATGCCCGGAACTCCATTACTGGAGGCGTGGTACCTGGTCTAGTTTGTTTGACCAGTCCCTGAATGTGAAATGTGATACAGTCCAATGACTCTGTCATGCTGTCCAGCCTCAGAAGGTGGAGGGACTGTACCCTTTGAGCTGACACTAGTGCCATGAGCATGACTGACTTCAGTGTAAGTTGTTCCAGCGTGAGTGACCTGGGTGGTGGCCATCCCCTAAGGTACGTCAGTACAATGCTGACATCCCAGATCTGAGTGTACCTAGGCCTAGGGGAATTGGTGTTAAAAATGCCCCTCATGATTTTGACCACTAGTGGATGGGACCCCAAAGTCAGTTGTCCTGCTGCTGGAACCAAATAAGCTGACAACGCACTCCTGGCTATATTAATGGCGCTGTAGCTGAGTCCTTCCCGATGTAATCCAACCAGAAACTCCACAACACTGGTGGTTGTAGCTGTAGTGTAGGTAGTTCCTGTTTTGGAGCAATTACCGTTCCCATTTTCTTATGTTGGTCAGGTATTGTCTCCTGGTGGACTCCCGGTGGGATGCGGTCATCATGTTGATGGCGTCCTCAGACAGTCCCAGGCCCAGTAGAGGTCTTTTTAGAATCTGCAAGCCAGGAGATTGACTCTGTCATGGCACGGGTGACTAATGCCTGACACTGGGTGGATTAATAACTCTCGACTGCTGGGGAATTCCAACGGTGTTTCAACAGCCATGTCGAAGGCCACTGGGAACCATGGCTGTGTAGGCCAGTCGGGTATTATCAAGATTCCTGAAGCGGAATCCAATTGAATCTTGCGCAATACCCGACTGATGAGGCAGAAGGGAGGAAAAGCATAAAAGAACATTTTCCCCCAATGCAGCGAGAATGCATCAACTGCTGCTGCCTCAGGGTCTGGTTCCCAAGCGACATTGGTACCTGGTGATTCAGCATGCAAATAGATCGATATCTGGTGTGCCATATTGCTTTGTAATTTCAGCAAATATTTTGGGATTTAACATCCATTCGATGTTATCATTGAATCTGCGTGACCTGGTGTCTGCCACTGTATTTTGCTTACCTGGTAGGTAAGTTGCTGATAACCAAATATGTCTTTCAACACACCATTGCCAGATTAGGTTGGCCAAATTGTCACATGATATCGACTTTACACCACCCATGTGGTTGATATAAGCCACCACCGTGGTATTATCTAATTGCAACCGGACATGTGCATGATGCGTATTAGATGAATATGCTTTTAACCCATAAAACGCACCCAACATTTCTAAAGTAGTTGATACCCCGTGTCTGTAGGCAAGATGATTCAAATTTAGTCCATCTGCCCCCTGTGCTGGATTGCATGTTAGTTGCTCCCCAGCCCAAAGCACTGGCATCCGTTTGAATGGTTAATACTGGGTTGGTGATTATTATGGGACTGGAGCTGAGCCTTACGTTCCTTGCCCACCATTGTAACTCTGGAATGGATTCAGCAGTTAAACTCATAGCTCGGTCAAAGTGACCTGAGTTTTGCTTTAGTGCATGCACTTTTGCTCTTTGCAAATTTTGATAGTGCAAAGGCCCAAATTGTACAGCTGGAAAAGCTGCTACCATTTTGCCAATAACTCTAGCTACCTCCCGTACGGTTGGCTGATGTTTATTCATGAGTTCGTTGCATGATAGTGCCAATTCTGATGCTTTCCCCTTCGGCAGAGTTACAATCATGCGAACAGTATCAATCGTAAATCCAAGATAGTCCATTGCCAAGGCAGGTTTTTAAGATTTTAGTGAACAGCCTTGGAGCGGAGGTTAGCCCATTTGGTAAGGCTTTAAATTGCCATAGCTGTTTCATCCAGATAAATTTTAAGTATTTACGATGCTCCTTGTGTATGGGTACTGAGTAGTAGGCATCTTTTAAATCAATGCTTGCTAGAAAGTACCCTCTAGAAACCAATAGTCTGGCTGTTTCAAAAGTATCCATCTTGAAATGTATATACCTGACAGACTTGTTTAAAGTAGTTAAGTCAATGATGATGCGACGTCCACCATCTTTTTTGATTTTAGTGAAAATATTAGACACAAATTCCAAAGGTTCATGTTTTGTTCTTTCAATGACACCTTTTGCTTGTAACCTCATCAGTTCAGCTTGACCCTCTTGTTTCTCTTTGACTGAGAGGGTGAATACCCTTTTGGGTATATGCTGAACTGGCGGAATGTTTTCATGAACAAAGTCAATTTTGTAGCCATGAACGCTGCTGAGTATATACTTGTCATTAGTGATGGATTCCCATGCATCCAAAAAACAAGTGCAATCTCCCCCCTGTTAGTATAGAGCCCCTACTGCTCATATGCTGAGAGGAACCAGACCCACCTACCTCCATGGTTATTGGTGCTTCTTCTGCCTCTTCGCTGGGCGATGAGGCGTCTGCTGGGCTGTAGAGGGTTGATGTTGATCTTGATGTTGTTGGGGGTGGCGCATTTTCCATGGGGTCCGCTCTGGGCCCTGGCCTAAAAAAAGGCTTACGGGGAATGGTTGCGGACCCCGAGCTTTCACCAGTCCCATAGTGTGGTCGACGACTGGTGGACGCCATGGGGTACTGCCGCCTGGGTTTGTTAGGTCTGCTCGGTCCCAAACCTGCCCTCACGAGACCAAAGGTCTTGGATTCTTCCTCTAGGTCTTTCACCTTTTTTGGAAGGTCTTTCCCAAAGAGCAGAATAGGAGGTTCTGAACCCGGTGTTTTGCAAAGTCCCGCAAATTTAGGGTTGAGGGCAGGCTTGATAATTTCCTACCGTAAATTGTTTATTTCATATTGAGTGGTGCACAGCAGAGCTAATGTGTCTTGCTGATTTGTGGAGATGTCCGCACCATCAATGGACCGAGCATAAGATGTTATTCCTGCAGTCAGGAGTTTAAGGATTTTCTGGAGCTTCAACTCCAGGTTCCTGATGTTCTGCCCCAAATGTCCCCAAAATTTGGCTGTTTACAGCGGGTACATTCAATGATGTACAATTTACTGGGGCTGTATATAGTTCAAGAGCCTCATTGACCACCTGTTCTTGTAGGGGTTTTGAGGACAGGTGGTTAATGCTGGCTGCAAGTTTCGGCTCTAATGGCCGACCCGCTTGTGGAATGGCCACGTAGCGGTTGACCACACCCAGCAGCTCTTCCTGATCCTGTACACCCTGCGTACTCCCGATATCTTCAGCCAGTGACCCCTCTTCTTGACCAGCCCAGACCTGGTCGCCAATGCTGCCTTCAAAAGAAGGTGAAGCAATGGCCAGTGCCGTAAAGGGCACTGCGGGAGTGCCTGAACTCCCTTGGCGAGGCTGCTGCTGCTCTCTCAGCAGATCTCGCTGGAGCAATTGCTCCATAAGCCGTTCCATGCGGCTTAGGCGGCTGCCTGTGTCGCTCTCGAGCGGTGAGGCATCTTCATCCGAATCGTCGGACACTACCGCCCGGTTCTGGCTGCAGGTACCTCCAGCCCGCTGCTCAGGCAGCACGAACGGTGCTGGGCTCGGCTCGGTAGTTATACACGCCGCCTCTTGCCCCCCCTCCAAAGAGCATTCCTCAACGGAGGACGAACGGGGGCGAGCTGCAGACTTCTTTCCTCTGGTCTTGCTCATTCTTTCTGGAAAAACAAGCAGACCACAGAGAAAAAGACACACGGCCACGGTAAAACTTACCTGTCGGCCCGACTTTTCAAATTGTAGCGGGAGCGCCTTGAACTCCCGTTCGTCGCGGGTGCACTGCATGAACGCTAATGTCGCACATGCGTGCTGGACGGGGTCTTCACGTAGTCACTCACGTGACTCCGAAGTAATAATGTGCAGTGTCGAAACACCTTAGATGGAAACTTCAAACTCAGACAAACTGATATGATACTATCTGAAGGTAAACAAAAAAACTGGAGAAACTCAGTGGGTGAGGCAGCATCTATGGAGTGAAGGAATAGGCGACGTTTCGGGTCGAGACTCATATACTATCTGAAAGGTCTTTCTCTATGACTTTCTCTTGAACCATAACATCACAAAGACATCTAATGATCATTGTTTATTCTGAACCTGTACATTTAAAATTCAGCATAGTTCACTTGTTAATAATTCACAAAAGGTACAAAGATGCAAGTTGCTCATGCTCTGGTAAAGTACACTGACATGGAAGAAGTCTATTCTCTTCCTTTACTGGGATCAATACTAATGCTCCTCCAAAGTGAAAAAAATACAAAGCTAGATAGACACAATATGCTGGAGTAACTCAGCGGGACAGGGAGCATCTCTGGAGAAAAGGAATAGGCGATGTTTCGGGTCAAGACCCTTCTTCAGACCAAGAGTCAGGGGAGCGGGAAACTAGAAGTGTGGAAAGTCTTGACTCGAAACATCACCTATTCCTTTTCTCCAGAAATACTGCCTGACCCGCTGAGTTACTCTTCTTCTTCTTTCGTGTGGCGTGCACAGCCTAAAGTTGTTGGACAACTTGTTCTATTTGATCTTCCGTTTGTGCACATCGAGTTGGTTGCATTAGTCGAAACAGGGCGGACCACGTGAAGGTTGCAATCTTCCACCCCGCTGAGTTACTCGATACGATACGATATGATAGAACTTTATTTATCCCAGGAGGGAAATTGATCTGCCAACAGTCATAAAAACACAAAATACATGAAAATTAAGAGTGATGAGTGGAAAGGATTGGGGGATGTGCAAAGATTGGGGAGGGGGGGAGGGGAGGGAGGGTGGAGGGAGGCATTTTGTGCCTATTTTCGGTGTAAATGTAAACCAGCATCTGCAGTTTCTTTCTACACAAAATATAAAGCTATCCTGTCTAGGAGACCAATTCAGAATCACTGCACAGAAAAGCAACCAAAGGTACAGGAAAAGGTTCATCTGCCCTGCAGAACTACATAGTTGGCCCTCTAATTCCGATACATGTTACAAAACAGCCCAATGCCGGAGACTGCATTGACTCAATCTATCCTGTACCACAACGTGACCCGATGCCAGAAAGTCCATTTGATCCCAGCCAAGTGTGACCGCATCATTTGAGCGTACTTGGGTTTAGAACCAGCTGTAGCCTCCAGTGATTAATTCCTTCGTGCAATGCTGCATGCTCTGTGCATCCCTACCTGACAGCAGAACAGGCAGTCAGTACACAAAAGAGGCAATTTCTAACAGCCTGAAGTGTTTTCTATGCAGGAAGCTATTTATGAAAAACCCTAAACCGTGTTTCGCAACTCCCACTGCTACACTTGAGAGCCATGTTCACAATATAGAATACAAAGCAATTTTAGGTAGGCTAAGGAAGAGCGTAATGCAGTTATCACTTCCCTGTGATTGAGTTACTCTCTCTTTAGGGAGAGAACATTTAGATGCTATCAAAGAAGAGTGAGCTGAAATTACATTCAACTTCAATTTATTTTTGTAATTCTGATGATTCTGTTAGACAAGAAGCAACTGCTCCAATTAATACCAGAGTGTGTTATATATCAAACATGTCAGCCTGAGTCAGGTGCAACATAAGTTCTATTCACTTGTCAAGGATTGCTAATCCTCGGAGAAGGAGGGAGGCTATTGCTCATGAATACGTGGACTAAAGAGATAAAAAGGACGAACAAAAAGCATTTATCAGATTAGATCAGGCACCCCAGGCTGGGAAATCTGATCAATCCGTTCAACTCATTTTAGAATATGGTGTACTATGTATAATCAGACAATTGCTTGCTCTTTTAAGCAGACAAACCTATTCACATAGCTGCTTCATACATTGAGCAAACATAAACTGAATTGAATTGGCAGCATGTTCTTACTCCTACATGCCTAAGGATTGTTTAATCTGGGATATACCAATACCAACACTTCTATTTTAAATTCGCACAACTACATAATAATTCACTGGTCATACCTAATTTAATCGACTAATATCTAGAGATCTTAAATTATCTAGATATGCATTCATGTATACCTGTTAAGAGACAAGAGAGTCAAGAGTGGTCGTAAGTTCATAGGTGCTAGGAAAAGAATTAGGCCATTCGGCCCATAGAGTCTACTCCGCCATTCAATCATGCCTGATCTATCTTTCCCTCTCAACCCCATTCCCCTGTCTTCTCCACATAAACCTTGACACCCGTACTAATCAAGAATCTGTCAAGCTCCGCTTTAAGAAATACCCACAGACTTGGCCTCCACAGCAGTCTTTGGCAATGAATAAATAAATTCATCCTCATCGCCATTCTAAAGGTGTGTCTGCTTGTCACATGTACCGGCAATGGAACAATGAAATTGTTACTTGTTGCAACTTAACAGGACCATTAATGCAGTAACACACAGACAAATATATCAAAATCAGTAATACAATAAATTAATATTAATACGTTAACTATAATAGTGCAATACCAAAGTCTGTATTGCAACCAAAGACACAGTCCATAGAAGATCATAAATGCTGAGGTAGTGGTTAGTGTTGTCCTATGTTCAAGAGCCTGATGGTTGCTGGGGAAAAAACTGTTCTTGAGCCAGGGAGTCACAGTTGTCAGGCCCATGTTTCTTCCTCCTGGTGGTAGAAGTGAAATGAGAGTGTGGCAAAGGAGGTGTTGGTATTTGATGACTTGGGCTACCTCTCAGAGGCAGTGCCTTCTATAGATCTCTTCGATGGTGAGGAGGTCAGTACCTGTGATGGACCTGGCGATGCCTACCACACACCGTAGCCTCTTTCATTCTTTATTGAACCAGACCGTGATGCAACCAGTCAGTATGTTCTCTACAGTACACCTGTAGAAGTTCATGTTTGTAAGGTATAGGAAAAGAATCAGGCCATTCGGCCCATCAAGTCAACTCTGCCATTCAACCATGTCTAATAGATTCTCTCACAACACCATTTTCCTGCCTTCTCCGTGCAACCTTTGACATCCTTACTAATCAAGAACCTGTCAAGCTCTGCCTTAAAGATAACCAATGACTCAGCCTCTACAGCCGGCTATGGTAAGGAATTCCACAGATTCAGGCAAGCTGGAGATGGCTATTGTCAGGTAGATGATAACCCTCTTGTATGTGAAGAATGTTACCAAGGATCAGTACATAATGAGAGAACTAAGGATGGATGGACTTCAAAGGTAACCATTTTGAAGCAGGAAAGGAACATGTCATTGGAAATGTATTGGCTGCGATCAAATAAGTAAGAATAGAACCAATTCATGATAATGCCTCTGTGCAACTAATGGAGGAAGAGCATGTGATAGAAGCATAGAACGGTTACAGTAAAGGTAAACATCTGGCCCATCATGTCTGCACTAGCTGGAGAAAACCTATGCAGTCATAGGGTGAATGTACAAGCTCTGTGCAGACTGCACCCACAGTCAGGATCAAAACCACGTCTCTGGCACTGCAAGGCAGCAACTCTACTGCTGAGCCTTTGTGCCACCCTTGGAACTCAATAGTTCTACCCCACAGTTCTTGCAACCTTTTCCTCACCATATATAGAGTGGCTATTTATTTCCCTATTGAACCATAATTGCACTTAACAGCAGGAATTATTCTCATAAATCTTTTTCTGTACCAATATTAATAGCTACATTTTTCCAACAACGCCTACTCTGCCCCAGGCTCCACTTTCTCGTCACCATACCTTTTAACTCCGCTATAGCCCAGCAATGCGTGTAAGTCAGGCTTGTCTGTATTTAGAAACTCAACCTTCACAGCTCCCTGCCACCCCCCCCACCACCTCACCCCCCCCATCTCACCCCAACCAAAAGGGTAGGTATTCTGTTAGCTTAAGACTTTCTTTGAATACCTGAAACATTACTTTTGCTCGTGAATAACATCCTTAGCCACTACACACAACATGGAAAGCCCTCAATGAGATTGGAGACAATTACTTCTGAGGTCCTGTAAATATTTAATTACAATTGGGAAAATCCAACAACATTTGTCTTGAACAAAGCCATTTTCAAATCATCGCGTTGGAGTCTAAATAATTTATTTCTATTGTCAGAATCGTGAAGTTCATTGGAAGTTGTCTCTCCTTTAACGAATAACGTTGAAAACAGAATATAACTGGAAGATGGTCACTAATAGAGGGTGCCAATTTAGAAATGATTGAACATTTGCTTTGGGAAAATTTATTTGCTGGGAAAAGTTACAAAGTTTAACAAACATGTCAGATATTCTGGCTGATGCCCATTGTTCTATTCTGAGATGAATAGGATAGCAATTGAACATACTGTATATATTATAGCAAGTGATGAATCTCCCGGAGAATGACAGGAACAGGATGCAAAGGCTGTCGGGGCTTCCTGCAGCCGTTTCCTCTGCAGGAGATGTGACTCGCTCTGCTCTAGTTGTCTATGCTAAACGAGGACCAAGACACTTCCTATATCAGTGTTCTGTCAGTCGAATTATAAACCTTCATGCACTCTTCCCATCTTCCTTCCTCTTCAATTCTATCAAAGCAACAGACTGGATTTTTTTTTTTTCATTTACCTTTCATCGCACAGACTGGTCCCTTAGGGGTTTGCTTTCACCTTTGTTGATGGAAAACTTCATCCCGAAGCAGAAACTGATCTTGTCGGAGGCAATTTGCGGAGCTTAGTGGAAATGAACAAAGATTAAAGGTTCACAATGAATGGATTTTTATCACAACTGTACCCTTCAGTATACCTTGGGAGTGTACTGCTTGCAGAAGTATAGTCCATTCAGAAAATAGCAAGCCTGAACACATTTAAGAAATAGAAAGTCATTTCTACTGATCCCATTTAGTATGTTTTTGGCTGTAGTTATGTCATGGAATCCATCGGAAGCAGCTACAGATTAGAAAAAAAAAATTAACAAGGTGCCAAGCAGATCGGTTGCTTGTGTCAAGAGTACAGATATTACAGCCAAACCTATAAGACATTAAATATTTCCCATGTGGGATCAAATTTCGGCATGTGATATCCACTGTAATTATAGCTTTTGCCACTCTGTGTTATTTCAATTTCTGAATGCAACATCGTCCACTTAATTTGGCATTGAATACAGGAGTCAGAGCATTGAGTATAAGTGTCAGAAAGTCACGTTGCAGCTCTGTAAGACTTTGATTAGGCCGCAGGTAGACGCAAAATGCTGGAGTAACTCAGCAGGTCAGACAGCATCCCTGGTGAAAAGGAATAGGTGACGTTTCGGGTTGAGACCCTTCCGCATTTGGAGTATTGTGTGCAATTCTAGTCACCCGATTACAGGAAGTCTTTGGAGAGATTTACAAGAATACCGCCTGGATTAGATGGTATTAGCTCCAAGGAGAAGTTGGAGAAACTTGGATTGTTTTCTCTGGAATGCCACATGTTGAGGGGAGACCTGGCAACGGTAGATAAAATTATGAGAGTACTTGACAGGGTAGAATGTCAGAACCTTTTTCGTAGGTGAAAAGTACGGTTTTAAGGTAAGAGGGACAAAGTTTAAAGGAGAGGTGCAGGGCAATTATTTTACACCAAGGCCGGTGGTGTTCTTGGAATGCAATGCCGGGGGTGGAGGTTTAGGCAGATACGATAGAGGCATTTAAGAGGCTTAGGGTAGATTAATGGATATGCTGAGAATGGAGGGATATGGATCGTACACAGGCAGGTGTGATTAGATTATCTTGGTGGTGTTTGGCACAGACAATGTGGGCCAAAGAACCTGTTCCTGTGCTGTACTTTTCTATGTTCTGTGATCAATATTTCACCCGGAATTACAATTTATTTGCATACTTTGCTGTATTTATATTCCATACAAGCCTATATTCCATTCCCTATCTTGTAAACACCCCCCCCCCCCCCTTCTTAAATAATTTCACCACTCCCCATGGTATTATGTTCCACATTCATAACAAAAGTTTAGATTATTAACCAAGTGTATGTTTCTTTATGAAACTGAATACATTTTAGCAGCTTGAATTTGGTTGAATTTCACACAGCCAACCAAAGGATCCAAATTCAAGAAGAAACAAGGAACTGCAGATGCTGGTTTACAAAAAAGACACAGAGTGCTGGAGTAGCTCAGCATGTCAGGCAACATCTCTAGACAACATGGATAGGGAACATTTTTCGAGTTGGCAAGTCTGAGGCTGGAGAAAGATTCCAAACCAAAACGTCGCCTATCCATAAACTCCTGAGATGCTGCCTGCCCTGCTGAGCTGCCCGAGCACTCTGTATCTTAGTAACGATTAAGTTATTTATTCATTAAAATAAAGAAAATAATCAGGAAAAACATCAAATTATCAATCCACTTTCAAAATATATTAAATTTGCTCATCTCCGCTCTGAAAGACAATATTTATTCAAATCTGTATTTATTTGAAGAAGTTGGCAACAAATATTTTCAATAGTCAATCCAAAACAGTATTTGTAATCCATACCTGAAACTGATATGATTCCTTCAACCAACTAAATTTTGACTTATCAGATTATCAGATGTCAATTGTATCTGGTGAATTGCTGAGAGCACTGATAAACTTTGCCATAATGGGATATAGATAGTCCAAGTTTGAAAGACACTTAGACAGGTACATGGATAGGAATGATGTAGAGGGATACGGGGCAATTATGTGCAGATTATGAGTGGAATAGATCAGGTAAATGCACAGAGTCTTTAGCCCAGAGTAGGGGAAAGGAGATCCATAGGTTTAGGGTGAGCAGGGAATGATTTAATAGGAACCTGAGGGGTGACTTTTTACATAAAGGCTGGTGGGCATATGGAACGAGCTGCTTGATGAAGTAGATGAGCCAGGTGCAATTGCAACATTTAAGATACATTTAGACAGGTACATGGAAAGACTAGGCTTAGAGGAATATGGACCAAACACAGGCAGGTGGGACGAGTGTAGATGCAGCATGTTGGTCAGCTTGGGCTATTTGGGCCAAAGGACCTCTATCCATGCTGTGTGACACTATAATACAGTTGGATTTAAATTATTTATCATCACAAATTCTAGTGTTGTTTATATGATTAACCTTCTCACCACTAATTTAACAGTAGCTCTGATACTCAAGGGCCTGTCCCACCCACGCGACATTTCAGCGACTGTCTTCGACCTTCAGGCACGAGGGCACTCGCCTGAAAAACCTCGAGCTGGATCGACCATCAGCGATGAAACCGCGAGCCGGATCGATCGATCTGCGCGCACACACACACACATCACAAAGGCGGGGGCCAGGGAAAGCTGGGGGAGCGCTGTCTGAAATTCACACTCGCGATGAACAGGAAGGTTTGCCTTCATAGCAAAAGGATTTGAGTATAGTGTGGCGCCACCCGATGGTTAGGCTACTTACTGATTGAACCCTCGGCAGTCGGGGGCAGGGTCCCCTGACTAGGTTTGGCGGGAAGGTGTCGTCACAGGTTAACCCCGGGTTAACCTTCCCCCATTCGCGTATGTGCTGATCTCTTTACTGTGTTAATAAAGATCTCACCATGGGTGGCTTGCTTATTCGCCCACCTCCTTGATCCATAATAGGATCAAGGAGGTCCTACTGCAGTTGTACAGGGCTCTGGTGAGACTGCACCTAGAGTATTGTGTGTAGTTTTGGTTTCCTAATTTGAGGAAGAACATTCTTGCTATTGATTGAGTGCAGCATAGGTTCACCAGGTTAATTCCCAGGATGGCAGGACTGACATATGATAAAAAAAATGGATCGTCTGGGCATTTTCACTGGAATTTAGAAGGAAGAGTGTGGATCTTTTAAAAACATATCATATTCCTAAGGGATTGGACAAACTGGATGCAGGAAAAATGTTCCCCATGTTGGAGGAGTCCAGAACCAGGGGTCACAGTTTAAGAATAAGGGGTAGGCCATTTAGGGCTGAGATGAGGAAAAACATTTTCAGCCAGAGAGTTGTGAATCTGTGGAATTCTCTGCCACAGAAGGCAGTGGGGGCTAATTCAAGATGAATTCAAGAGACAGTTAGATAATGCTCTTAGGGCTAATGGAATGAAGGGATAGGGGGAGAAAGCAGGAACGGGGTACTTATTCTGGATGATCAGCCATGATCATATTGAATGACAGTGATGGTTCAAAGGGCCGAATGGCCTACTCCTGCACCTATTTTCTATGTTTCTATGCCTATGTTACTTTTTAGGGAAAGGAAACCTAACCAATGTTATGAGAACGGGGCACAAGACAAGAAACAGCATCATTTTGAGGCAGTCGCTACCTTGCTGCTCCCTGCTACCTTCAGGTAGACGGTACAGGAGCCTGAAGACTGCAACGTCCAGGTTCAGGAATAGCTACTTCCCCACAGCCATCAGGCTATTAAACTCAACTCAAACAAAACTCTGAACACTAATAGCCCATTACCGGTTTATTTGCACTTTATCTGTTTTATTTATTCATGTGTGTATATATTTATATAATGGTATATGGACACACTGATCTATTCTGTATTCATGCCAACTATATTCTGTTGTGCTGAAGCAAGGCAAGAATTTCATTGTCCTATCTGGGACACATGACAATAAACTCTCTTGAACTTTGAATCTTGAATTCAGGAAGATGCACGAACAGATTAGATAGAAAACCAGGGAAGTGCCATCAGAGAAATCAGGAGTGTCTTAGATTGTACATTAAATACTATGAGTCAAGGGCTGTAAACAAAGAACCATATTGACCAAGGACAAATTTTGGAAACCACCACTTAAATCTTTATGCATACCTTGCAAATAAGATTTCAAGTGCTTTGAAATGTTGAAGCAGGGGGGAATTTGATACCGTGGAAAGGTATAGGTATAGATATAGGTATAGATCTTTATTATCATTTTTTCTGAGTATTTGCATACCCAGAGGAAAACGAAAAAGCGTTTCTCAACCAGTGTCCATTCAGTAATAGAGATAGAGAATAAAAGTACATATGTCACGAGTTCCGATCGGCAGTGGCACGACAATGGCTCTGCTTCAGTGTGTCCAGGTTGGTGTTTGGTGCGCGATACTTTGGCAGGGGGCAAAGTCCGTTTATCAGTCTAATTGCCTGCGGGAAGAAGCTGAGGGGCATCCTGCTGGTTTTGCAGCTGATGCTCCTGTACCTCTTCCCAGATGGCAGGATGGAGAATACGTGATGCGATGGGTGGTAGGGGTCTTTGATGATGGAGATGGCTCTGCTGAATAAATCTCTTCCTGTATATGTCCAGCAATAAAGGGAGTGGAGCATCCAATAATCCTGTTGGCGGTCTTCACAATCCTGTCCAGTTGGTTGCCGTTCGTACGCCTTGCAGCTCCCGAACCAGGAAGTGATGCCGTAGGTTAATGTGCTCTCGATTGTCCCTCTATAAAAAGTTCGTAGGTGTGCAGTGGGGAGACCTGCTTTCCGTAGTCTTCGGAGAGGGTGTAGTCGCTGCTGGACTCTCTTGACCAGTGCTGTGGTGTTGGTCGTGGACGTCAGGTCATCTGACAGGCGGAGTCCTAGGAACTTCACACTGCTGACCCTTTCCACATCAGCTCCATCGATGTGCAGAGGTGTATGGCGTTGTTTTCCCGCTCTCCTGAAGTCAACCAACATCTCCTTCATTTTTCCCACGTTGAGAATGAGGTTGTGGGATTTGCACCATCCTGTGAGCAGCTCCACCTCCATTCTGTACGCTGACTCATCATCGTCACTGATGAGACCCACCACTGTTGTGTCATCAGCGAACTTGTTGATGAAGTTGTTGTTGAGTCTAGCAGCACAGTCGTGTGTAAGCAGACTAAACAGCAGGGGGCTTAGGGCACAGCCTTGGGGTGTGCCAGTGCTCACGGCTATGGTTTTTGATGTCCTACTGCCCACCCTGACTGTCTTATTATGGGGTATTAAGGGTATTATGTCTGCTTTTGCCATCAATAACCTGGATATCTGATAATATCTCTTAATCTAATGCAAAAGTTTGAAAACTCATTGCATAAAGGGGCTGTCCCACTGTACAAGTTAATTCAAGAGCTCTCCCGAGTTTAAAAAAAAATCAAATTCATGGTGAGCACGTAGAATGAACGTAGCGAGAGCGTCGGAGCTCGGGACGTCTATTAGCGGCTCGTAACGATAACGGCAGGTATTCGGGAAACACGGTAAGCTTGGGAAGACTCGTGAAGATTTTTCAACATGTTGAAAAATGCCCATGAGAGCCCCGAGTACCTACGAGCGGCTATTACCGTAATTCTCCGAGTTCGAATCAGGGGAAACTCGGGAGAACTCTTGAATTACCTCTTACAGTGGGACAGCCCCATTAGTCTTTTAGCAACTAACTTTGTTCCACAGCAAAGCGGACAGCAAAGGGTACACATAATCACAGAGAGTCCGTGTACAACTCTGGACCTCATTAGACATGTTAAGTTATAGGTTGGATGAAGTATACAGTGTTGTAGGACAATCCAGAGGAGACATTCTGCAGTCTATGCATCCAACGGGATAATCAATGGAGTCTATAATTCCACATTTCTAAGGCTAAAGGGGATACGGTAACTAAGCATCGCAACAGCAGAGTCAAATATTCTTGTGCAACATGGCCCGGATGGATGTAATACTTGTTTTAAATTTACTGCAATCCCTACAGTAAGGCCACTGCTTATTGCCATCCCCCTAATATTTGGCTTTGCAGTCTCAGGTCCAATTTGGGTTCTCCAATAGGATTTCGAAAATCAATTCCTGCCACCAGGTTAACACTTCAATCAGACACCTCCTCTCCAGGGAGAGAGATTTGAACAATCTAACGACTCAGGAGAAGAAGTCTCGTCTTTGACAAAGCACTCCCTAAAGAGCTTTCCCTTGGCAGAATCTACACTGAGGCAAAACAAAGGCGACTGCTACATTGATGTCCGCGCTTCAATCCAGTTTACATAAAGCATTATCACTGCATCAGAGAATTATTCAAAATGCTTTGCAAAGTTCATGCACAAATCTCATTCCATTCTGCCCAACTCTGCACTTCCAACTGAGTTTTCAAAGAATAAATTCAACTATTGAGCCAATATCGCCAATGATGATATATGGAAGCTGTTGAAATGTTGCAGACAGGGGAACTGTGATCAATTTGAAAGAAAATTCAGGTAACTAGACATATTGATACCAACATTCTGGAACACAAGAATGACAGCAGGTTAACCCTTCGGTGTCATTAACATGCCATGTATTAACTATAAAAAGTTACGTGATTAAGCTGAGTACCATGGAATAGTATGATGCCTGTCCGGTTGGATTTTGTGCATAATCATCTGCTAAATATAATATGGCCACAGCTTTTGGCATTGGTATTGGTTTACTGTTATCACGTGCACCAAGATAAAGTGAAAAGGGTTTGTTTGCGTGCTATCAGATCATATTATACGGTGCATAATTAAAATCAAGCCTTATATAAATGCAACAGAAAATGAAAAAGAACAGAGCAGATTATGCATGTGTAGGAAAACACATGTGCTGGTTTAATTCGAAGACAGACACAAAATGCTGGAGTAACTCAGCGGGTCAGGCAGCATCTCTGGAGAAAAGGAATAGGTGCAGATTATACAGTGGAATATAGATTTTGAAGAGTGAAATGATTGTATTGGATGATAGTAGAACCTTTCCCGGGGCCAGCATGCAAAGAGTGGCCTTGTAATTTTGTATAGAATTAGATTCACAGAGTCATAGAATGATACAGTGTGGAAATAGGCCCTTCAGCCCAACTTGCCCACACCAGCCAACATGTCCCAGCTACACTAGTCCCACCTGCCTGCATTTTGTCCACATTCCTCCAAACCTGTCCTATCCATGTACCTGCATAACTGTTTCTTAAACATTGGGATAGTCCCAGCCTCAACTACCTACTCCGGCAGCTTGTTCCATACACCCACTGCCCTTGTTCCATACACCCACCACCCTCTTTCATAAAAATAATTTGAAGGCAGAGTGAAAGTTAGTGGTGAAGTTAATTACGTCCATGAGTTTAGATTAGTTTAGTTTAGTTTAGAGATACAGCAGGGAATCAGGCCCTTCGGCCCACCGAGTCCGTGCCGACCAGCGATCACCCCGTACACTAGCACCATCCTATACACTAGTAACAATTTATAATTTTACCAAAGCTAATTAACCTACAAATTTAACATCTTTGGAGTGTGGGACAAAACCAGAGCGCCTGGAGAAAACCCACACGGTCATGGGGTTTATACGAGAATGTATAAACTCCGTACAGACAGCACCCAAGGTCAAGATCGAACCGCGGCCTCTGGTGCTGTAAGGCAGCAACCCTACCACTGTGCCCGGGTGCCATCACACGTGCAGGAATTAGCCCCGATGCAGCGACCAATGTAGTGCCATGCATGATGCATAGAGCTTTGCAGAATAGGAGACTGCTCATTTTCACATTGTGCCTGCGCTGGCTCTTTGAAAGAGCTGTCCAATTAGTCTTGCTTTTTACAGAAATGCAACATCGCTTTCCAAGTATCTACCCAATTCCCCTATGAAAATTTATGTTCATTCACCCTGCTTCCACCAGGCAGTGCTTTCCAGATCATAACATCACGCAGCCTGTACAGAATCCCCCTCATTTACCCTCTGGTGCTTTTGCCAATTACTGTAGCTTAAATCTGTCTCCTCTGTTTATTGACCTTTCTGCCAAGACTTACATCAAAACATGCAGTACCCATTATGAAACAGAAAAAAGGTAGCAATAAACAATGCTCAGATAATGCAGATATACAACCTGGCTCCGAACTTATAATGCTGACATCACAAACAACATAAATGCTTGCTTGCACCGGACAAAGTTCAACACTTAGAAGACATGAAAAATATTGTAGTTTGACTTCAGAAATTCCCATGTGCTTTTTGTTTAAATTGAGATTTGTGAGGTTACAGGGAAGAATTCAAAGTCAATTCTTTGTATATTCAAAATGCCAGAACCCATATGTTGTGGAGAACATGTTGGGACTGGATATTCAATTATATGCAAATGTAGGCCTGCATATTTACATACGTGTTTACATGTAAACACACATTAATTTCCACACTTATGAAAATTAGGTAACAACCCCAATAATTAACATAATTTATTATCACATTAAGCATAATGCTATCACAAATACAAATAATAATTTATCACAATTATACCATTAGAAACCAGTAATGTGATTCAATTTTCACGTGCAAAAACGTACAGATTTAGACCATTATCGTCTAAATACATATTCAGGTTAAACATTTTGATCATTTTTTAATTGACATTTTTGCGTTTAGTTGTGTCTGATTCAACACCCACACACGGGGGACAATGGCCCACAGTCACCTTTACTGTTAAATAAAAGTTTAAAAGTACTTTACAAATTGGCAAAATAGTCAAGTGGACCAGAACAGAAGGTTTAGCAGAGGTGGGCGATTGGTTTGTGGTAAGTACGGGCCTGAGGGACATTTTCTGAAGGAGAGCAAATTGCTGAGAGGTTTGGGGATTTATTGGTAACATTACAGATATACATTTTGTATTTAATCCATGGAGGAACAGGAGGTTAGAGTAAGTCAGTGATGACAAAATATAATGAATGAAGAGCTAGATAGGCACAAAATGCTGGAGTAACCTTCTGAGTCTGAAATTAAATATATCTGTAATGTTACCACTGAGTTACTCCAGCATTTTGTAAACCAGCATCTTCAGTTCCTTCCTACACAGACTTAGTTAGATCGAATAGATAAGGCAGAATATTGGTCAAGAATAATTGTTCCGTTGCTGGTATGTATATATGGCAATTAAACACTCTCGACTCGACTCTCTTGACTGACATAACCCAATCACACTTGCATTGTCCAATTTGCAGGTGACTTTCAAGTTCCACGTCCTATCTATCAACAAGACTTCTCTACCATTATGTAAGTCCTAACATAAAATGATCCGATAAATGCCCGTGACACTTTTGCAATTATAAATACTCCATGTGTGACTGGCCCAATTCGGTCTTGTGAATCAGACAATGGTTTATACAGTATATCCACATCAATTATCTTTGATCAAAGTTCTGCCTTATTTATCCAGTCTGGCACTACGTGGCACAACTGTAGAGTTGCTGCCTCTCAGCACCAGGAGCTCGGGTTCGATCCTGGCTTATGTATGGGGTTTGTACGTTCTCCCTGTGACCGAGTGGGTTTTCTCTGGGTGCTCCAATTTCATCCCACATTCCAAAGATGTAGGTTAATTGGCTTCTGCAAGTTGTCCCTAGGCGGTAGGATAGAACTAGTGATCATTGGTTGGGGCAGACCTGAAGGGCCTTTGGGACATGAAGGACCCAAAGAGCCTGAATATGGAATACAGAAATTCCACATTGTATTTCTAAACTAAAGAAAACTAAACTAAGGCACTTTTACAATTGTACATACTCCACTGGCCTTGCTCAACATAAGATGTCTGGCTCAATGACTGGCCTGGCACAACATTGTAAATTAGATGTTGGTTCCTGCATTAATATCAATTAAAGTCTTACTTGCAAAGATAGACACAAAATGCTGGAGTAACTCAGTGGGACAGGCAGCATCTCTGGAGAGAAGGAATGGGTGACGTTTCGGGTCGAGACCCTTCTTCAGACTTGCTGCAGCTTAACAGGCTAATAGGGTGGGGCAGGGTGGGGGTGGGGGGAGTAATATCAGTGGCCATGAAGAACAGTGTATGGCAAAAGTTGAAGAAGGTAGTGTCAAGCTCTCAATTTTTCTTTTAGCTGGAGGCAGTTACAATTCATCTAATCCAAACAGCAAAGGGTAATTTAGCTTAAAACTGCAAGTTCACAAACTTTTGAGTCAGTGCTTGAATTCTTTCCTGCCTTCCATAATGTGAATCTGATGGGATAGCAAATTTCAACTTATTTTTTACAATTTTAAATTGTATTTAAAGATTTTTTTAAGGGTATAGTTTTGCGATAAACCAAACCAATAGACGTGCTTCTTAATATCTACTCTCCTGTCATAAAAAACTTGAGGGAAAATATTAAATTTGATCACACGCAACACTGCTACACTGTACAAATTAGCTGCCATCTTTATTTATAGGTCTCTAAAAACTGCATTTGGGAAGCAAATTAAATTGTGTAAGATGCCGCTGAGTATTTTTGGAGCAGGCCATAGCATTTTAACATTGATTTCAGATTTTATTCTCATAAAATGAAGTCAGCTCTCTGTGTCCTTATTGGAGATATTCAAACTACACACAATAGTGTTTCTAAATTAACCGAACCATCCAACAACAGGGCAGTTCTCGAACATAAAAGGAAGCTTTGATCAATTCAGCAGTCAACAAACAAGAGGAGTATTGGCTACAAATGCTGGCACTTCACAAATAGAAGTTGATGGCTGGGAAATGGTTCATTCCATGGAACATAAACTGGTTGGAACAGTTTCATTAAGCACCATTGCACAGCCAACATTCACATTTAACAGATAGGACATCATCTCATCTCTTTGTAAACCTAGAATGGCTCACACAGCAAAGGAAAAAAAACCCTTTGGGAACATTGCCTTCTCTTGCTGCTTGCTATTTTCCAAAGCTGCACCATTGATGGTCATATTTCAGAGATCGAGACCCTAATGGGCCTGTCCCACTTAGGCGACTTTTTAGGCGACTGCAGGAGACTATCCGGTTGCCACATGTTCGCAGGTGGTTGCCGGGGAGTCGCCTTCATGGTCGTGAGGAGTTCCCGCATTCTGGGAACTAGTCTTGGCCTCATTATGGTCGACGCAGAGTTTTCAACGTTGAAAAATGAAGCCGCCATGGAGAGTAGCAAGAATTCTCGTGCTGTAGGTGGGTCACCAGGAGATCCTAGTGGGTTGCCAGGAGGTTGAATGTTCTCATAGGTTGTAGCCGGTGCTGACCGGTGAATTTCATCGGCTCATTGGGAAAAAAAACGTAAGCAGTAGTTTTCAGAACCAAGGATAACCGACCGATAATGTTAATGTCCGTTGAGCTTCACAGCCGTGTATATCTGACTTCTTAAAAGTTGTCTCCTCTCCTTCTCCCCCCTTCTCCCCCCTCCTCCCCCATCCACCCCCGCCCCCCACTCCCCCCCCACCCCCCCCCCCCCTCTTTTAATGGACTTACGTGACCCTTCCCGTACACTGTGCATTCACCGTCTTAATTACAGCTCCAACCTTCCTGTTCATTGTGGTGTGTGTCTGTATCACATTGGCTTTGCACTGTGTGAATTTCACTCAGACAGCGCTTCCCCCACTTGCCCTGTCCCCCGCCTTCTCAGTCGCCGGCAGTCACCTGAAAGATCACCTAAGTGGCATAGGCCCATGAATCTCCACAATCTATATAACTAAAAGTCTCATCTTGACTACCTCCTGTCTGCGCTGTTTATTGATTTTAGAAAAAATGCTACCATATATCGCTATGATTTTTGCCATCTTACCCACAGTCCTCCTCCGCTGAGGCAGCCACGAGGATTTTTCTGATCGATGAAAAATAAAAAAGCTACGAGTGTTAAAAAAAATCTTGAGATCAGCTGATTGGTCCTCTCACCTGTCAATCACCAAGATGAAGGTAACAACCCTTCCGGGAGGGGGGGGGGGGGGGGTGGGGGGCAGGACTATAAAACCCTGGATGCCTGCACATGAGTCAGTCACAGTGGAAGATCACAAGGGAGAGTCCACGACTGTGACTCTAAGCTGTGAATCGACTGAACTGTGAGTCTGTATTGTACTTGCAATAAATGATTTGTTAGCCCTTAATGACAATGCAATAAATAAACTGCTTGAAATGCTATGAAATTGAATTTGGTGGCCTGCACTCTGCTTGAAATGCTATGAAATTAAATTTGGTGGCCTGCACTCTGCTTGAAATGCTATGAAATTGAATTTGGTGGCCTGCACTCTGCTTGAAACAGAATTTCAAGGAATAGCCGTGAGTGAACTACCAGCTCACCTGTCCTGAGTGACTGAGCTGCCAGCCCACCAGCCTGAGTGACTGAGCTCTCAGCCCACCAGCCCTGAGTGATTGAGCTGCCAGCCCACCAGGTCTGAGTGACTGAGCTGCCAGCCCACCAGGCCTGTGACTGAGCTGCCAGCCTACCAGTTCTGAGTAACTGAGATGCCAGCCCACCAGGCCTGAGTGACTGAGCTGCCAGCCCAAGAATCCATTCAGCCGACAATGTCCATACTAGCCCTCTGGAAACCTGTCTCTTTGGCCCACAACACCCATACTAGCGCTCCAGATAGCCCCCCACCCCACTGGCCACCAATATTGGAATTGGTGGAGAAGTGGAATATTGCATTGGGGGACCTGCCCTGCCGTATGAACATGGGACCTATAGGGTCCCACTTAGTCTAGTTTTCTCTCTAAAGTCAACTCCCTCTGCCTTGTTTTGTTGCTTTAAGATGCTCTTTAAAAGTTCTTCCTTTAATCGGGTTTATGATCCACCACAGCATCTCCCAAAATAACTCAAATCGGAGGAAGTCTGAAGAAGGGTCGCGACACAAAATGTCACCCATTCCTTCTATCCAGAGATGCTGCCTGACCCGTTGAGTTACTCCAGCGTTGTGTGTCTATCTTCGGCTCAAATCTAAATTTTGTTTCACAATGCTCATTTGGGATAGTTTTTCAAATAATATTAAAGTGATATAAAAATGATGTCAAGATGAACATTAAATGCAATAATGTGGGCTTGTCACAAACATTAGACAATATGAAATAGGGAGAGGCCAATTTGGCAGGTTTCCCCTCTTTCACATTAGCTTTGATGTACATTTTCATGGGCATCTCCTGTTGCAGTTTGATCAGCAATAGGTGGGAGTATTTTAAATTGATGTAGGTGAAGCAAGACAGATGTTGCAAATCAGACGATCCTGCCGTGCAGATGTTGCCTTCAAAGAGACCCGTTGCAGCCGGGCACTAAAGATCAATCTCTGCAGATTGGAGGCTCTACAATCAGGTAACAATAAAATAAGATAGAAATGGCGACTTAAATTTATATGGTAGAAACAAAGAATTGCAGATGCTGGTTATTACACAAAATAAGGACACAAAAGTGCTTGGGTAACTCAGTGGGTCAGGCAGCATCTCTGGAGGACATGGATAGAGGACGTTCCAGGTTGAGACCCTTCTTGTGGGGGGTGTAAAGAAAGCTTAAAAAGGGGAGAGGCATGTCATAGTGTGGCAGGTAACTACTTGCCTACCTCTGGACCCCATCTATTTCTCACCCCCCCTCCCACCTGCTACATTACTCCCTCCGGCTTTACAATCAGCAACTCTTCAAATCTGTGTCACGCCTTCCTTTCTTATTTCTGGCCTTTGTTCCAACAATCTGCCTATGAAACTCTGCCTCCCCAATGTTAACCCATTGCCTGCTACACTTTGTCAGCTTCCTTCTCCCCCCCACCACAATCAGCCTGAAGAAGGGTCCACCCGATACGTCACCTTTCCATGTTTTTCAGAGATGCAGCCTGACATGTTGAGTTACTCCAGCACTTTGTGTCCTTTTGTACACTTATATAAGCCTTTCACACCTCAGTCAGATTTGACTCTCATAGTATCTTACATAGAAGATCCATATTCACAGCAACAGGTAAATAACCTCATGTCTCACGTTCCAATATTATGTCTCCAGCCCTGCGGATCACAGTCGATATGTTTGCATCAACAAAACGTATTTTAAAATTGATAAGTGTTCCAGACTCCAGACTCTCTAACGTTTGAGACCGTGTGTTCCAGATTTCTCTTGGCAAAATAAAATCTCACCCCTCAGCCTTCCAGCAGTTAGTTTAAATTGATGCTTCTGATTTTTTTTTACTATTCTCCTAATAGAAAAATGTTAGCACATAGAACAGTATAGCACAGGAACATGACGTCTCAGTTGAACATGATGCTAAAACTAATCATTTCTGCCTGCACAAGATCCATATCCCTTCATTCTCTGCATATCTCTGTGGCTATATAAAAGCCTCTTAGATGGCACTGGTGTTTCTGCTGGCAGTGCGTTCCAGGCACCCACCCACTCTCTTGGTGAATGAAAACTTGCCATTCACATCTCCTTTTAACTTAAACTCAGCGGGTCTGGCAGCACCTCTGGAGAACATGGAAAAGAGACGTTTTGGGTCGAGACCATTCTTCAGAACAATACATTAGTCTGAAGAAGGGTCTGGACCTGAACTGTCACCTCTTCCTTTACTCCAGAGAGGCTGCCTGACCCGCTGAATTACTCCAGTTTTTTGAGTCTATCTTCGGTGTAAACCAGCATCTGCAGTTCCTTCCGAAACACAGATACATTTTATTGTTCCGTTTTCAGTACATATGACAATTAGAACACAATTGACTCTTGATGGAAAGCTGCACCGCATGATTCCAAGTCACAGAATGCCCATGGAGCTGGGGTTTCCACAAGCGAACAAAGTCAAACTGCAGTGACACCAACTCTCCCGCTTTCGGCGGGAGATCTCCCGCCAAAAGGCCATTTTTGCAAAATCTCCCGCTCTCCCGCTTGAGATTTAATTTCTCCCGCCCTGGCTTTGTGTCTCCCGATTAAGATGTATTTTCTCCCCGCTTGAAATGTTCTTTCTCCCGCCCAATCACCTTTTTGAAAAGTGGAATTTCATTTTCATGCATTTCCACGGTGTATAAATCACCAAATGCGCACACGCGATACTACATACGTTTTAATGCATGTAGTGCATACATGTATAATGTGCATGCTAGGCGCTCTACCCCCCCCCCCCCCCCCCCCCCCGGCCCGCGTACGATACACACAGCACCGTGTACATAATGTAGCTCTATGTGCTTTAGCATGCACACTCCGATCCGACGCGACTCCGTGACCGTGGCCGTGGGCCTTGATGCAGTACGCGCGCGTTTTATGGTCCAGATTATCTAAGGTAGATGTAGATCGAGCGAAGCTAGCTCATACGTGTGTACGTGTATTATTAGCTACATACACGTAGCTACGTAGCTAGCTGCATATGCATGCATTGGGCCGGCTATGCTTTTGACAGCCTAGACTAGACTTCAAGTTCTAGAGATCGAGTAAAGTCATGTCTGCCAAACGGAAGAATGCCGAAGGCGACGGCGAAGTACTAGAAGTACCTAGTAGTAGTATTAAAACTAAAAAGAAGTATTTGTGCTCATGGAAACCAGAGTGGTTCCGAGAAGACCGATTTCGTGGGCTGACACCTCATCAGAAGGACACCGGCACCTCAACTGTTTTTTGCACGTATTGTGTTACTACATTTTCCGTGAAGCATGGGGGCATCAGTGATATGGTTAAGCATGTGAGCCTGGCAAGCCACCGTGCAAAACTCGATGCCGTCAAAAGAGAGGGCAGGCAGGCAAGAATGGCGGATTATTTTGGCCAATCGAAGGAGACTGATTCCTGTCAAAACAGAGTGACAAAGGATTTTATGAGTTGGTAAGTACTGTATTTCATCAGAATTTAACAAATCAGAAAATTTTCAGAAGCAGTGAAATTGTTAATAACCAACTGGGAAAAACCTTACTCCAGAGATCATGATCTTTATCATAATCTGGAGTAAGGTTTTCCCAAGTTGGTTATTAACAATTTCACTGCTTTCTCTAATTCTTTCACATCCCTGTGGTAAGATGTTCCAAGAAACCAAAATGAAGAATCTTTATTAAGCAATTATATATGATTTGAAGCATTGGACTGTTAATAATTTAGTGTGATCATATGTTCAAAAATAAGCCTAAGATAGCACCAGAGAGCATCTAGAACCCTAGAGCTTCCGGGTCCCTTAAGCGGGCCCTGGATCCCGGCCGCAAGGGACTTCGCGCTTCGCGCTCGTGATGTGCGCTTCGCGCACATGAGTTTGGAGTCTCCAGTTTCCTAGGGAATCCAGGCGGGATAATCTCCAGATCAGAAGGTGCTTGGGGTTGGAGTCTCTGAAACTGATGGAACAACTCGATGGGACAGGCAGCATCTGTGGATGGAAATGGATAGATGATATTTTGTGTTTACAGATGCTTGCTGAACCGTTGAGTTCCTCCAGCAGTTTGTGCTTTTGCTCATGATTCCAACATCTGCAGTCGCTTGTGTCTCCATTTAACACAGGAGAGGGTCATTCCAGTCAGAACATTCTCACATCATTTCCCGCACACGTTTCGTATGTTTTAGGTCCGAACTCT
Source organism: Okamejei kenojei (assembly GCA_035221665.1). NCBI lineage: Eukaryota > Metazoa > Chordata > Chondrichthyes > Rajiformes > Rajidae > Okamejei > Okamejei kenojei. The sequence continues at coordinate 17,116,140 of CM069150.1, read as the reverse complement.
TCTTCAGACTCCTTTAAACTTTCCCCTTCTGACCTCAATGTCTTTAGTATTTGAAATGTCCACTCTGTTGAACTAGTTTAGAGATACAGTGTGAAAATAGGCCTTCGGGCCATCGAGTCCACACCGACCAGCGATCGCCCCGTACATTAGCACTGTCATACACACTAGGGACAATTAAAAAAAAAACAAAAATCACAGAACCTAATTAACCTGCAAACCTGTCCATCTTTGGAGTGTTGGAGGAAACCGGAGCACCCGGAGAAAACTAACATGGTCACAGGGACAGTACCTGTGGTCAGGATTGAACCTGGGTTTCTGGTGCTGTCAGGCAGCAACTCTACTGCTGCGCCACTGTGCCGCCCAATTGAAAGCATTGCCTATGGTACAGAATAACTGCCCTCACTATCAATATCCAGGCAGGATCTCGAGACCAACACGGCTTCATTCCTTAGAATTATAATCAGTATGATGAAGGGGGAAAACTGATCCTCCCTACACTCTGTAATAACTCTCAGTACGAGGTAAGACTGGAAGAACTGAGACTATGCATATGCTTATTGCCTGATGCTCACGAGCATGCCAAAGTTGGTTACACACTTAAGCAGCGAGGAGGATTCTGCAGTTAAATCAGCTGTACAGCATGTTTTATTATATGTTTCAATTTCATTTCATTACACAGCAGGAGATTTCAATGAAGCATTTAACCCGCTAAAAAGAATTCTTGACACTGATTTAATAAAACACTAAAGAGATCTTCATATTTAAAACAATCACAGAGATAGATAATTATCAAGCATGAAGTGAAATTAGTGCATCAGCTTTGATTCATACAGAGACATCCATTGTGATCAATTGGAGATTAACCAGCAGGATAGACTCTTTTGAATGTACAGCTTAGAATTTGACATCAGTCCCGGACACAGTGGCTACACAGTTGAAGTGTAGTCCTCGACTCTGGCCACTCTAACTGTTCATTCCCTCAACCCTGGCACCTCATGCACAATGTGTTTCTCAGTGGGTGGCACAGTAATAGAGTTTCTGCCTATAGCGTCAGAGACCCGGGTTCAATCCTGACTACAGGTGCTGTCTGTGCGGAGTTTGTACATTCCCCCCTGTGACTGCATAGGCTTTCTCCGAGTGCTCCAGTTTCTTCCCACATGGCAAAGATTTGCAGGTTTGTAGGTAAATCGGCTTCTGTAAATTGTAAGAGCTGAAATAAGGAGAAATTGCTCAAAAATAGCTCACCACCGACGTGGAATGACCCAATGAGTCACTGCTTGCATTCAAATCCAAGGTTGACCTGGGAATAACACAGGACATGATGATGAGATAGAAGAACACAATGTCCTTGTTGAAGGGTGGAACAGGTATAAGGAGTGAAATGACCTACTCCTGCTCCAATTTCTTATGTTCTCATTTCTCATCTTATTCATTGTTGACCTCACCAGTGATGTCCACATCTTATAATAGAATAACAGAAAATCTTTACCACTTTGTACTTGCACATCCAACTTTGCAGCGTGTATTTCTACTTCAATTGAATTGGGACACTGATTGACATTAGTCACTTATTCTTATTACACTTATTGTAACTCCCACCACTCAGTCTTGCATAAATCCCATGCAAATTAACATTCATTGTTCAAATAAAAGGAAATTCTTAATGCTGGAAGAAGTTAAAAACGTTCTTACCATGACTAGAGTCAGTCGATGGTAATTTCATGAGGGGCAGTTACCATCTTCACATGTTCCCTGTTACTGGTACCCCCACCTCAATAGCATGTTCAACCCCCCTAAACCCCCCCCCCCATTCGCACAGGACCAAAATCCCATTTTACCATTTTTTTAAATGGCATAGAGGCACAGCTAGTAGAGCTGCTTGCTGTCTCAAAGCGACAGTGACCTGGGTTAGTTCCTGACCTCCATTGTCCGTGACCATGTGGGTTTCCTCCGGGTGCTCTAGATTCCTCCCATGTTCTAAAAAGATGTTGACACAAGAAACTGCAGGATTCCTGAGCAAAACACAAATTGCTGGAGGAACTCAGCAGGTCGGGCAGCATCTGTGGAGGGAATGAACAGGCAACATTTCAGGTCACGACTCCTCTTCAGACCTTTCTTTTTCGGCAATGTCTTTTGGCATTTCTGATGGCTTTGCAAAGATTGGAGCAAGCTTTCCTGTACCACTTTGACTTGCACGCAGCAATCTTAACCTTCACCTGAGAATAGACCTCATGGTTTATCCATGGTTCCTAGTTTTGGAACACACATTGCCTTAAGTGTTCAAAGCAGGAAGTATGTTTTTTTATTTAAAAAATAAAAAAGTATATACAGAACAAAAACCGTGCAAAAACTCATTATACACTCTTAGTGTCTATACATTCAATGTTTTGTTGCTGATGACATACACAGTAGTGTTAGGATTCATAATTACACAAAATACCTTTGCCACTCGTGTGGCCCCCTTTGCCACTCGTGTCTCTTCCTTTGTTTGAGGGATATCCCCAATGATACTCAGTCCCCTAATGCCCAGCAGCGAAAGGACCCTAGACTGTGGTCTTCCCCCACAGAACCTTGCGGTTGGCTGCACCAAGTTCCATTGCATCTCTCAGCATGTACTCCTGCAGCCTGTACTGGGCCAGTTGACAACATCCACTTATGGACATCTCACTCTGCTGGGAGACAAACAGGTTTTGGGCAGACCAAAGCGCGTCTGTCGCCGAATTGATGGCGTTCCATCAGCACTTGATGTCCGTCCCCAAGTGTAGCAAGTATCACATCAAGTGCAATGGAGGTCTGGATCATGGATACAACCAACATGCAGAGAATATGTGGAGCATGTAAAAAGTGCAAACATCTTATAGTGAGGTCAATGAGTGCAAATGGTTTGGAAATCTGAAGATAGAATTCTGCAGATGAATAAAATGATTCCTCAACAACCAGTTAAGAATCAATTGTAAATAATCAATTGTAAATATTTGGTCATTAATTAATTAACTAACTAGATTGACAAATGAAAAGAACAGCAAGACATCCCAGTCTTAATGTGACTGAAACTGCTCTGGGAATCAGAAAACTAGAGGCAGGATTAATCAATAGGAATATCTAATTCCATGATATTCAATATTGACACATGGTTAAGGTTTGATCCTTTCAAGAGAGTTAAGAGAAGAGTGTTTTATTGTCATATGTCCCAGATAGAACAATGAAATTCTTACTTCTAACTTTCATCAGGACTCTTACTCTAAATTGTAGAGACTCCCACCATCTGGGACTACGTAAACTTTAATAAAGCATCCTTAAAGCATCCGCTTAAGTCTTAGAATTATCATGCTGTTTTAAATCACATTTTGGATTCCCAGATGTGCCTTAGAGAATATCCCAGAGAGCAAGAGTGGCTAGAGAAGCTCTTTGAGTTTTAGCAATTACTTTTATCATATTCTCCTGGTACATTGACTCTCTAGATTGCTGATGTGCTGCTCAATGCTTTTTTTTTCTCTGCAAGTTATAATTTACGTATGGGGCCCTGCAATAAAAAACGAATCAATAAAAAATAAAATGAGAATTCCATTGGCGGAGAAACAGAAAGAATTGCAAAATATTCAATGTCAGGTATGAAACAGAGGATTGCAGAGAATTGTGGACTCAAAAAGCTAGAGTAACTCAGCAGGTCTGACAGTATCTCTGGAGAAAAGGAATAGGTGACGTTTCGGATCAAGACCCTTCTTCATCCATTGCAGGTTTTAAATGGAACACGTCAGGTCTGGTCCTTTGTTAAATGAAGGGCAATTTTTGCTGAACTGCAATAGAATGCAATTTCAAAATGATTACAATATGGGCCACTAGGGGCGCCGCAATGAAGGCAGCCTCTGCCTACAGTTTGTTGGTTTTTCTATCTTTTTCTTTAACTTTCTATGTGGGTGAGGGGGGCAGGGTAAGGGGGAAACCATTTCCCAGTCACTTCCTGGCGAGGACGCGACTATCTCCGAGTTGTGTCCGCGTCCCCCTCCTCGTGGCCTACCACCTGGATTGGAGCGGCCTTTCCTGCTGGGGACCCGGACCAGAGCTGGATACATCGCGGAGCGGGCGATGCCTTACCTGGGATCGCCACGGAAGCTCCGGAGTGTTGGGCCTGCTGCATCTACATCGGAGCAGTGGTTTGTAGCACTGACTTCAGCATCGCGGAGACCTGGGACCCTTTGCCGAGGGCCGCCAACGTTGAATCTCCGCCCAACGTGGCCTGTGGACTTCAGGAGCTGCGGACTTTGGTAGGAGGTGACCGTTTCGGATGTCCAAGCCGCGGAGGATATCCTCCATTCCCGACGTCGGACTTCCATCACCCCGGCGAGCGGGCCTGAACATCGGGCCACCCGTAGCAGCGACAGCGGGAGTTCGGAAGCCCCCCGACCACGAAAGGACAACGGAGGAGGATGACTGAATTTTGGAGCCTTCCCTCACAGTGAGAAACTGTGATCCCGCTGTGTGGGGATGTCTGTGTTAAAGACTATCGTGTTCTGTGCTCTTTATTATTCGTATGGCTGTATGGCGACCATACATTTCACAGTACCGATTGGTACGTGTGACAAATAAATGTATCTTGTATCTTGTAATATCAAACGACTCCTCATGTAAAGACTGTTCTGTTCCTATTTGCTGGTCCCTCACCAGGGCAAACCTAGAACACTGATTGGAAAGACACCCCAAGCTGCTTTCCTGTGGCTCCCATATCAGATGTAAGGATTCCCACTCTTGTTCTCATTATGCAAGTTCCAAAGGCAACATTTCCCCAACAAAATTAATAACACAAAGTGTTGCGCAGGCAAATAACTGCTTCAATTTGTGTATTATGCTTTTACGTTATAATATTGGCACAACATTATACTTATGTTTAACATGGTAGTATGTTCATTCCTCCTAATATGCCTTCTTTATTACATGGTATGGGTCTCTCAGCTCACATGTATATTTATAGCACAATAAACTAAATACCCCACTGATATCAACGTTTCAGTGAATCTGTTTTATACCACTAAAGTACAACCTTCAAAATCAAAATATTTAAGTTATGCTACACTGTAATCTCCATACATATCTCCAAAATTATTTTACACTCAATCTGTCAGTGCAGTTATTGTACGGCAGTATCTGTGCAAGCAAATTAATTTTGCATGATTAAGACAATTTGTAATAATCTCTATCTTTGCATTTTGTTCCATTCTAAATATGTTCCGTTTAAAGACAAAAAAATAAAAGTCTCTTTCATTTTATTTAAATGGAACATGTCGTTTATTTGAATTGGGATGTTTGTACAGTAAATACCTGAGGGCTAATTAATGCATTTCTTCCCCCAAAGATCTTAATGCATAATGATCACTTATCCATAGAATGCCATCATTGTTACAAGGTCAGCGTAATTTCAGTCATAACACATTTTCAGAAGCGTCTCAATGACTGACACCTCACGTATCATTTGCTGAACCCTCTTGCTCCAAACCGGCAGAAACGCAGGTTCCACCACACTTCACACTGTTTGTTCCCTTTTCCCTTCTTCCTTCTTCACTTTAGATGAGTGAATCAGAGCCATCTGTTGAGATGTCACAGAAACGCCACTTAATTTGTCGCATGGTTAAAGACTTGTTTTCACCTTGCAAATATAAGAAGGTTAATGCTCGCGGTGATTTTCTATGAAAAGAAAATTGTTCATTTTGCTGAATAACTTGACACAAATGCGGGAGAAACTTCACAGAGTCACAGGGATTTCTAAAGTGACTTTTTTTTTAATGCAATGTGCGATAAGTCACAGGACAATTTTGACATGAATGACAAGTGGTGATTTTTATACATTTTCTCAGGTTTAATTAATGAAAGAAAGCATACTTTCCTCAGAAGACTTCACACCGTCATTACTGTAGCATCCTCCAGTGTGCTGTTCACTACAAGAGATGATTCCTTATCTTCTCTTGACTTCATGCTGCTCACAAAGGAGAGATTGTCTATATTCTCGCAAATACAACTGTTTTCTTTTTCACTTCTTCGCACCAGCTAGTAGTCCTCAACCACCCAGTTACTCCAGCATTTTGTGTCTATCTTCGGTGTAAACCAGCATCTGAGGTTCCTTCCAGCACGCTATTCATTGTTCTGTAGAAGTGGTCACAGAATTAAAGGAGACACAAGGAACAGCAGGTGCTGGTTTATGAAAAAGAAAAACGCAAAGTGCTGGAGTACTCGGCAGGTCAGGCAGTATCTCTGGAGGACATGGATAAGTGAGGTTTTGGGTGAGAACCCTCCTTCAGACTTCTCCTTTCTTAATGCAATTTATGGACATGCACAAAGGGAAAGCAAAACTTCAAATATTTTACATTGCCGTGCATTTATGTCTGTTTCACAGATTGAAGGTTCTGTTTTGAGGGGAACTGTTTCTTTGAACATTTAGGTGTGATGGCAATGCCAGTGAAAATTTCAATGGACTTTTGTAAGTTTGTCAGCGCCAGAGACGTGGCAGCACTTGTGTGCCGCTTAATTCTACCACAGGAATACCATCACTTTTCCGTCACCCTTGGTTCCAGAGCCTTGTTGGATTATCCATTTTGCCAGACCGACAAGAGGTCACGTAATAATAATTCAACAGTATACCTCTGACCCACAAATTATACCCCTCCCATGTCTCTAAAGCACCATGGACTGCCAGAAAGTTAAATAAAGAATTAACAATTAACAAAGAAGTAAACAATTAACTCTCTCTTGGAGGCACATGTCACGAAAGAGTGTGCGCCACACACAATGCTCTCGTAATTTTGCCTGGATTACAGGAGGTGCCGAACCATCAGTATGATATTTTACCAGTGGGACAGGCAGCATCTCTGGAGAGAAGAATTGGGTGACGTTACAAGTCAACCCGAAACGTTACCCATTCCTTCTCTCCAGAGATGCTGCCAGTCCCGCTGAGTTACTCCAGCACTTTGTGTCAATCTTCAGTGCAAACCAGCATCTGCAGTCCCTTCCTACACATCATATTTTACCAGGTTGTGTGCAAAGCAAAGCATTTCATGGTATCTTTGAATCACTGTATCATTGAATCAAACTGTACCAGAATCTACATCGTTATTGATCAGTGATGTGGGAGATATAATCAACATAGAGATTATGTCAACGGACTGTTAATATAGGCACATTAATTAGTAATCCAGAAGATATGAGCTGAAATAGTAAGATTAAATGAGAACTTACCAGTTTGAAGTTTGATCTTTATTTTATGAGGAGTTATGATGAGCGATTACATGAAGAAGCCCGCCAGTCCGCATGTGCGTCAATCTTCAAAAGCAGCAATGTGCAATCACTTATATCAGTAGTTGAAGTGACATAGTAAGATTAGAGCTACCAGATGACCTTTATGATACGAGGGTTGGGAGCGGAGGGCATGTAATCGCTCATCGTAACTCCTCATAAAATAACGATCAAACTTCAAACTGGTAAGTTCTCATTTAATCTTAATATTTTACTTCGGAGTCACGTGAGTGATTCCGTGAAGATTTCAAAGCTCTGTGATATCATGCCGTGGAAACGAGTCCATGCGACACACTGCCTCAGTTGACCCAGGATGAGTAAACAATAAAGAATGCATTCAAACATGACACAGACTTAAACATCTTGATGCTTTAATTAGCAAAAAAGAAAAACAATAGTGACCCTTCTTTCCCAGGGGGAAGCTATAAAACAGAACTTGAAATGGAGTGGGCAAATACCCTTGGGTGTGGCAAGAGGTTTATTATAGAACCTTTGAAATGTCAGTTCATTTGACCATCCTGCGGGCGTGAGGATTTGGTCGAGAGGGACGTCCAGTGCCCTTGCTGCTGACGTTGATGCAGCCCTGGTGGAGTGAGATTTTAAAATGTCAGTGTCCACTCCCGCACAAGCCAGAACCTGTTTCAGCCACCTTGAAATAGTCTGTACCGACACCTTCTTACGAGACTTGTGATCAATGTCATTAATTCGGAGCTTCTGAGGCTCTTGGTGACCTTGATATACTGCTGCAAGTGCGTAACTACACATAACCAAAGTCCCTGGTCTGCTCTGCTTAATTAAATCATAAACATAAAATGTTATGTTATTTACAGATTAAACCATCCTGTACAGTCACAGTTTCTGCAACGTCTGGACACATTGCGGTGAGTGTAAAAGCCCAATGCGGGGCTTTGTTTTTTCAGAGGCCCAGGAGCCGTTGGTGAGGGAGGAACGACGTCCGAGCGGTGAGTGTAAAAACCTAGCGCGGGGCTTTGTTTTTTCACAGGCCCAGGAGCCGTTGGTGAGGGAGGAACCAATATCTGTAACGTTCTAAATCTGTAACGTTCCATTCAATTAAGTGGGCTTGAGGAAGCCGCTGATTGGTGGAAGTGGACTAGAGTAAGCAGCTGATTGGCAGTCAGATCCCTGCTGATTTCTTCCGGCAGTTTGTACTGTATTGTATTGTAGTTTGTATTGTATCCAGGGTAAGGGGGAGTATGAGGCCCAGGGCAGTTTACTGTTCTGGATGTCAGATGTGGGAGGTCATGGAGTTGGATAGCCCTCCAGATGTCCACATCTGCGCCAGGTGTGTCGAGATGGGGCTCCTAAGGGACTGTATTAGGAACCTGGAGCAGCAGCTCGGTGACCTCCGTCTGGTCAGGGAGAGTGAGGCGGTCATAGAGAGGACAGAGAGGTTGTCACTCCAAAACCACAGGAGGTAGACAAGTGGGTCACGGTTAGGAGGGGCAAGGGGCAGAGACAGGGACTAGAGAGTACCATGGTGGCTGTACACCTTGACAATAAGTATTCCTGCTTGAGTACTGTTGGGGGGGACAGCCTACCTGGGGGTAGCAACAGCGACCGGGCCTCCGGTACAGAGACCGGCCCTGTTGCTCAGAAGGGTAAGGAAAAGAAGAGGAGGGCAATAGTAATAGGGGACTCTATAGTTAGGGGGTCAGATGGGCAATTCTGTGGACGCAGTCCAGAGACCCGGATAGTAGTTTGCCCCCCTGGTGCCAGGGTCTGGGATGTGTCTGAACGTGTCCAAGATATCCTGAAAAGGGAGGGAGAAGAGCCTGAGGTCATGGTGCATATTGGTACCAATGACATAGGTAGAAAAAGAGAAGAGGTCCTGAAAGGAGAATTTAGGGAGTTAGGAAGAGAGTTAAGGAAAAGGACCGCAAAGGTAACAATCTCAGGATTACTGCCTGTGTCACGCGACAGTGAGAGTAGGAATGGAGCGAGGTGGGGGATAAATGCGTGGCTAAAGGACTGGTGCAGAGGGCAGGGATTCAAGTTTCTGGATCATTGGAACCTCTTTTGGGAAAGGAGTGACCTCTATAAAAAGGACGGGTTACACTTGAACCCGAGGGGGACCAGTATCCTGGTGGGGAAATTTGCAAAGGCTACTGGGGAGACTTTAAACTAGAATGTTTGGGGGGAGGGACTCGAATAGAGAAAGCTAATAGACAGTCTCTGTGGCAGGAGGAAGAGAAGGGAATCACTCAGACCCAACATGAAGGGGGGAAAGAAGAAAAAAATAATAAACGGAGAATAAAAGGTGGTGGGTTTCTTAAATGTGTGAGCAGAGAGACAGAGGGGTATAAAATGAGGGTAGAAGCAATTGGTGGTAAGGTGTAAAGTAAAAGTGGCAGGCAGACAAATCCAGGGCAAAAATCAAAAAGGGCCACTTTTCAACATAATTGTATAAGGAGTAAGAGTGTTGTAAAAACAAGCCTGAAGGCTTTGTGTCTCAATGCGAGGAGCATTCGTAATCAGGTGGATGAGCAGATAGCTATTAATGACTATGATACAGTTGGGATCACGGAGACATGGCTCCAGGGTGACCAAGGCTGGGAGTTGAACATCCAGGGATATTCAATATTCAGGAGGGATAGACAGAAAGGTAAAGGAGGTGGGGTAGTGTTGTTAGTTAGAGAGGAGATTAACGCAATAGAAAAGAAGGACATTAGTTTGGAGGATGTGGAATCGATATGGGTACAGCTGCGAAACACTAAGGGGCAGAAAACGCTAGTGGGAGTTGTGTACAGGCCACCTAACAGTAGTAGTGGAGTTGGGGATGGCATAAATATGTGAAGAGAAAAAGATTAGTTAAAACAAATGTAGGTCCCTTGCAGTCAGAAACAGGTGAATTGATCATGGGGAACAAGGACATGGCAGACCAATTGAATAACTACTTTGGTTCGGTCTTCACTAAGGAAGACATAAATAATCTGCCGGAAATAGCAGGGGACCAGGGGTCATATAAGTTGGAGGAACTGAGTGAAATCCAGGTTAGCCAGGAAGTGGTGTTGGGTAAATTGAATGGATTAAAGGCCGATAAATCCCCAGGGACAGACAGGCTGCATCCCAGAGTACTCAAGGAAGTAGCCACAGAAATAGTGGATGCATTAGTGATAATTTTTAAAAACTCTTTAGATTCTGGAGTAGTTCCTGAGGATTGGAGGGTAGCTAATGTAACCCCACTTTTTTAAAAAGGAGGGAGAGAGAAAACGAGGAATTACAGACCAGTTAGACTAACATCGGTAGTGGGGAAAATGCTAGAGTCAGTTATTAAAGATGGGATAGCAGCACATTTGAAAAGTGGTGAAATCATTGGACAAAGTCAGCATGGATTTACGAAAGGTAAATCATGTCTGACGAGTCCTATAGAATTTTTCGAGGATGTAACTAGTAGTGGATAAGGGATGTTATATCTGGACTTTCGGAAGGCTTTCGACAAGGTCCCACATAAGAGATTAGTATACAAACTTAAAGCACACGGTATTGGGGGTTCAGTATTGATGTGGATAGAGAACTGGCTGGCAGACAGTGAGCAAAGGGTAGGTGGAGTAAACGGGTCCTTTTCAGAATGGCAGGCAGTGACTAGTGGGGTACCGCAAGGCTCAGTGCTGGGACCCCAGTTATTTACAATATATATTAATGATTTGGACGAGGGAATTGAATGCAACATCTCCAGGTTTGCGGATGACATGAAGCTGGGGGCAGTGTTAGGTGTGAGGAGGATGCTAGGAGACTGCAAGGTGACTTGGATAGGCTGGGTGAGTGGGCAAATGCATTATAGATGAAGTATAATGTGGATAAATGTGAGGTTATCCACTTTGGTGGCAAATACAGGAGGGTAGACTATTATCTGAATGGTGGCCGATTAGGAAAAGGGGAGATGCAACGAGACCTGTGTGTCATGGTACACCAGTCATTGAAAGTAGGCATGCAGGTGCAGCAGGTAGTGAAGAAAGCAAATGGTATGTTAGCATTCATAGCAAAAGGATTTGAGTATAGGAGCAGGGAGATTCTACTGCAGTTGTACAAGGTTTTGGTGAGACCACACCTGGAGTATTGTGTACAGTTTTGGTCTCCAAATCTGAGGAAAGACATTCTTGCCATAGAGGGGTACAGAGAAGGTTCACCAGACTGTTTCCTGGGATGTCAGGACTTTCATATGAAGAAAAACTGGATTTAGTCGGCTTGTACTCGCTAGAATTTAGAAGATTAAGAGGGGATCTTATAGAAACTTACAAAATTCTTAAGGGGTTGGACACGTTAGATGCAGGACGATTGTTCCCGATGTTGGGGAAGTCCAGAACAAGGGGTCACAGTTTAAGGATAAGGGGGAATTCTGTTTGGACCGAGATGAGAAAAACATTTTTACACAGAGAGTGGTGAGTCTCTGGAATTCTCTGCCGCAGAAGGTAGTTGAGGCCAGTTCATTGGCTATATTTAAGAGGGGGTTAGATGTGGCCCTTGTGGCTAAAGGGATCAGGGGGTATGGAGAGAAGGCAGGTACAGGATACTGAGTTGGATGATCAGCCATGATCATATTGAATGGCGGTGCAGGCTCGAAGGACCGAATGGCCTACTCCTGCACCCATTTTCTATGCTTCTATGTTTCTATAAAACCACTTTGAGAGTGAGTCTGGGCAAAGATAGGGATATAGCTGGAGCCCATTGGCGAAGCAGCGTGAGAACCACGCTCACATCCCAAATCTCCGTGCACCTGGGCCTGGGGGGATTACAATTAAAAATACCCTTCATGAACCTGGATTTAAAGGGTGAGACCCAACAGAGTGTTGTCCCGATCCCTGCCACAAGTATGATGATAAGGCACTCCTGGCACTGTTGATGGCACTAAGGCTCAGTCGCTCATCAAAGTATAGTGTTGAAAAAAATTCCAACACATCCGGTATGCTTGCCATGTGTTATGATATGTTCGACTGCAAGCAGAACACCTCCCATTTCTTGATATGAGTGATGTACTGTTTTTTTAGTACTATCCCTCCTGGCCGCAGTTATCACATCCACCATACGACCTGATAGTCCAAGCCCCAGGAACGGTCTCCTCAGAATCTGCAAAACCATAGATTAATACGGTCATGTAGTGGATGGTTCTCCCCAGTCACAGGGTGAACCAGCAGATTACTGTGTTTGGGGACAGCCATAAAAGGCTGTGTTATTAGTCTCAGAACGAGTGGGAACCATGGCTGTGTAGGCCAGTCGGGAACTACCTAAACGCATGAGGCGGTGTCCTGCTTGATATTAAGCAAGCACTTACTGATGAGGCAAAATGGGGGAAATGCATATAAAAACATTCCACCCCAGTGTAGCGAGAATGCAACTACCGCTACTGCCCCTGGGTCTGGGTCCCATGAAACATACTTTGGTTAACTGGTGATTTAGTCTGGATGCAAACAAATCAATGTCTGGTACGCCGTACCGAACGACAATATCATTAAATATTTAATGATTCAACATCCATTCTGTGTTGTCATTGAATTTTCATGACCTGGTGTCTGCCACCATGTTAAATCTACCTGGTAAGTAGATAGCTGAAACCCAGATGTTTCTTGTAATGCACCAGTGCCAAATAAGTTTAGCCCATTTATCGCAGGATACCGACTTGATTCCACCCATGTGATTAACATATGCTACTGCTGTAGTGTTGTCAATTTGAAGATGAATATGCAAGTCATGCATACTAGTACAATATGTCTTTAGACCATAGAGTGCTCCCAACAACTCTAAATAGTAAATACCATGTGATTGAAGAATTCATGCCTCAAGCATATTCCATCTGCCACCGCAGCTAGATGGTATCAGTAGCTCCCCATCCTAGAGCAGTTACATCAGTTTGTAAAATAACTGAAGGTCTCTCAATCAGAATTTTACTGGAGCTATGCCAAATATTCGCTATCCACCACTGCAACTCAGCAATGGCTTCAGCTGGTAACCGCATGGGTCTATTGAAGTGACCTGCATGTATTTTGAGTGCCTGCTCCTTTGCACGTAGTATATTTTGATAATGTAAAGGCCCAAACTGTGCAGCTGGAAAAGCAACCACTAATTTGCCAATTATACTAGCCACCTGCCGCTCATCAACGAGATTGTTACAAGCTTCTATTAATTCTGATCTCTTGCCCCTAGGCAGAGTCACAGACATGTGAGTTGAATTAATGGTGAATCTCAAATAATCAATAACTCTAAATGGTATCAATTTGGATTTAACTGGATGGATGAGAAACCCCAACCTCTCAAACATGAGCTTGGTAGCTGAAACAGATAATTCAGCTGATTTCCGAGTTTTTCCTATGATTAGGATATCATCCAAATAGGCCATTACAATATGAGTCTGAGCCCGGAGTAGACTCAACACCGATTTTAACAATTTTGTAAATAATCTAGGGGCCGAAGTTAACCCATTAGGCAATGCTTTAAACTGCCATATTTGCCTCATCCAGCGATATCTCCAGTGATCGCAATGAATGGGTACTGAATAGTATGCATCTTTAAGATCTATGCCACATCAAAAGTTTCCATTTTGAAATAGTCGAGTTAAATCAAGGATGATCTGCCACCATCCTTCATTTTTAAATAGGAAATATATTAGACACAAATTGAATAGATTGATGAAACAACTTCTCAATTACCCCTTTTTTAGATAATGTTTCAATTTCAGCTTGTACATCCAAAGACTCTTGTTGTTAAAAAAACAATGTCCGGCTTGGTGTATGTAGGTGGATGCAAATTGAAAAGAAATTCTATTCGGAACCCTTGTATACTGTGCAGTATAAATGAATCTGATGTTATCCAACATCATTCATTGAAAAACAAGTGTAATATCCCACCAACTTGTAACTGATCCATACATGATATGTTCTGAAAAGAATCAGACCCACCTACCTCCATGGTTACTGGTGGATATTTCTGCCCCCGAGTTTTGGAGGATAAGAATGTTGGAGTGCACCAATTGCGCATGTTTGGCAAGGGCCGGCTTGGTCCTTGGCCTGAACCAGCTTTAGCGAACCGTTTGTAGGGGTGCTGCTGCCGAAGTGGAATTTTGCTAGTCGGGCTTTTATGAGGCCGACCGTTTTCGACTCATCGTCCAGCTCCCTAACCCGTTTTGATAGGTCTTCACTGAACAGAATATTCGGCGGTTGCGCATTGCTAGACTTGCACAGTGCCGCAAACTTGGGGTTCAGCGTAGGACGGATGGCACTCTTTCTGAATGTTTCTGAATTTCAAAATGTGCATTGCACATTAGGGCCAGAGCATCCTGCTGCACCTCAGACAGGGGCCCCCCATTGACCGACCTAGCGAAAGCTGTAATGCCTGAAGCGAGCAGCTTTAGTATCTTCTGGAGCCTCACTTCCTGGACTCTGATACCTACACCCATGTTACCCCAGATAGCGTGGTTCACAGTTGGCACTTTGATTGTGGCACAATTGGAGGGTGTTTTGTATTTTTTGGAAGTTTCTTCCATTGTGAGGTCTTGCAGCTGGTGTGAGGCCATGTAATTGACAGTCATGGCCAGGTCTTCATCCAGCGGTTCCCCAGTATTTGGTCGGGATAGCAAATTTTGATGCTATGTTTGGCACCTCTGGTTCGCACCCTTCTTGCCTTGAGGTATGGTCACTGGCTATACCTCGGAACTCGGAGTCAGAACAAAACTGACCCCGAATGCTTCCTCCTCCGAGAGGGAGACATTATGCTGCCCTGAAACAGGTGCCGCTGCCACAGGCCCCCGAGGAGACCCGTGGATATATAACTCCTCTTGCTGGAGCATATTGTGATGGAGCATCCTCTCCATCAGGAGCTCCATCCTGGACAAACGTCCGAAGACGCTATCCATTGTGGGAGGGGAACCCTCCTAGCCCGACTCGTCCGAGTCAACGGGCCTAACAAGACTTCTTAGTGGTTTTCTGTCCCACTGGAGTAGCCACGGTGCTTTCACTCGGCACCAAATCTGAAGCCACTGCCGTGCCGCCAGTGACTCTGAAGGCCGCCCGCTACCCGCACTCCCACGGTCTTCCATAGCTGCTCTCCCGGCGGCCCACCTCGACCTCACCTTAGTCATTTTCTCCATTGGCTCGAACTTGCTCCTGTAACAAGAATTACCGACCCAATAAAACAACCTCAACTAAGTTTTTAAAACTTACCTGAGGGTTTTTAAAACTTACCGCTGGTGGAGCTACACGCCTGCCAGCCCGTCGTTGCGCCATGCATCAGATGTAATGATGCGCATGCGGACTGGCGGGCTTCTTCACGGAATCACTCACGTGACTCCGAAGTAAAATCCTCCTGGAGAGCTGGATAATTAGAATTAATAAAAATCTGTTAATAAAGATTTGATGTCTGTGAAGTTTGATTAGTTCATTAGTTTATCCCAGTCATTAGTTCATTAGTTTATCCCATTTTTGGATTCCTCCCATCTTTATCTAATGTAGCACACAGGTAACGTGATGCCATGTGGGTAACTCCTTCATCACAACAACTTGGTAGACTCAGATTCTGCCCCAAAAGCGATCCAGCAATCCATTCAGTTGCATCAAACTATTTCCAAAGCAAAAAGAGAAGGGCAATAAATGTTGGCCTTGCCAGAAAATCCAGAAAACATCTGCAAAAAAAATCTACAGCAGGACATTGACTCAACCCCACCACCTTACATCAAAAGAAAAGCATATCTGATATAAAATGGAAATTTATGACATTTCACCAATAAACTAGATAACAATAATAGATGGTGTTACTCTTTCGAATTATGTTGTTTGCATAATTTTTTCATTTGATTTTTGTTCATTTGCAAATGAGTATTCTGAAACATTGTAGATTTTTTGCTTATTTCCTTTAGGTTTAGGTTTATTATTGTTCAAAGGTACAGTGGACAGTTTTGTTCCGTTCCGTTCCCTTCCGTTCCGTTCCCTTCCATTCCGTTCCGTTCCGTTCCCTTCCGTTCAGTTCATAACAATTTAGTTTAGTTTAGTTTAGTTTATTGTCAACAAAAAGCTTTTGTTGTGTGCTAACCTGTCAACGGAAATACAAGACATGATTACAATACATGATAAAGGGTATAACGTGAATAACATTTAGTGCAAGATAAAGTCCAGTAAAGTCTGATCAAGGGTCCCCAATGAGGTAGATAGTTGCTGAGGTCTGCTCTCTTGTTGGTAGGATGTCTCAGTTGATTTTGTTTGCATGCTATCCAATCCAATCAGATAATACTGTACATGAATATAATCAAGCCAAACCCAAAACAAAACAGTGAAGAGAAAGACACAAGAGTGCAGAGTATTGTGTGATAGATTTGCAAGTGGAAAAGAGATTTAAAAGAGTGGGACGATTGTATCGGATGATAGGAATCCTCCTCTGGGACTAACACGCACAGTCGCCATGCTCCAGTGCTATCTTGGAGGTCAGTCTTGAAGATTTTTCCATACTGCAGCGGGATAATATAAAGGTAAATTAACTGCTATAACAAATCAGCCTACAGATTTCAGGTTTCAAACTAAAAGTCATTTAAAGCCGATAGAGTTGTACCTCTTAGTTTAAGCAAATAGAATTTCATGTTAGAACCTTTCAACAGCCTACCACCCTCAACAATTCACTGACCGTTCTTTTGCAGACAAGCTACTGGATGCAATCATTTAAAAAAGCTGCAATTCTCTGTGGATGTTAGTGTTTATAGGACACTTGCGTATCAGTTACCCGTTGTATGCTCTTCCTGTTGAAACAAGGAACTGCAACTGCTGGTTTGCACAAAAGGACACAAAGTGCTGGAGTAACTCAATAGGTCAGGCAGCATCTCTGGAGTACATGGATAGGCAACCTTTTGCGCCAGGACCCTTCTTCAGTCTGTAGAAGGGTCCGGACCCGAAGCATCGCCCATTCATGTTCTTCAGGGATACT
The DNA here is from genome assembly GCA_035221665.1 of Okamejei kenojei. NCBI lineage: Eukaryota > Metazoa > Chordata > Chondrichthyes > Rajiformes > Rajidae > Okamejei > Okamejei kenojei. Next base: position 17,098,941 of record CM069150.1, on the reverse strand, counting down.
GCCTGATCTGTAGGAAGGGAACCGCAGATGCTGGTTTAAACCGAAGATAGGCACAAAATGCTGGGGCAACTCAGGCAGCATCTTTGGATAGAAGGAATGGGTGACATTTTGGGTCACGAACCGAACCTAAAGAAGGGTCTCGACCCGAAACGTCACTGCCTGATCTGCTGCGTCACTCGAGTATTTTGTGCCTTTCCTTGGTAAACCAGAATCTGCAATTCTTTGTTTCTATCAAATACAAAGCTATCCTGTCAAGAAGACAAATTCAGAATCACTGCGCTGAAAAGCAACCAAATATACAGGAAGGTACTTTTGTCTGTCCTACAGAATGATATAGTTGGCCCTCCCATTCTGATCCTTCTCTTCCTAATGTCCCCATCTATTTTGTTCACCAAAAACAGGCACAAATGCAATAGCAACCTATGCTTTACCTCCATTCAAGCACCAGCAACCAACTATGAATTTTTACCTGCTTTGTGTTTATATTTCCAAAAGCATTTCAAAGTTTACAAGCACTCACAAAATCTTACAAGGGCATGGTGTTTAGGCAGATGATTATTCCTATTGGTTTAAGATGTACATTTTAATATTATGAAGAGAATAATATCATGAATAGAAATCCCTGATGTTACATTTTATTCCAAAGAGCTTATTCTATCACACATCCATTTACAATTTAACACTAAAACTAATTCTCAGGTTTTGCCTTGAGCAAATCTATTTCTTGACCGACACGAGCCACAGCAAAAACTTACTTTTATGGCATCTTTCCCACATAAAAGAGCATCTCATAGAATTTTTACACTGGGGAGAATTGGATAATAGGTTTGGTAGAGAGATCAAAAGAAGAGTAAAAAAAAGAACCATTTTAAAAGAAAAGGTTTTTTTTAAGGCAGCAGGTACTGATGTAAGTCAAGATGTGTTTTGAAAACATTTCCTGACCTCAAAATTGGATATTGCTGAATGGAGGGGTTTGCAGAGACAGAGAAACAATTTATATGGAAGACCATTCAGGAGTTTATAATGAGGATGACAATTGCATGTTAAAGGAACTTCGCAATGACAGGAGCAATGATTGTGCAGGGCTGGTGAAATAGTGGAAATAGTGAAAATGTTTCAAATCGTCAAAGGCCTGGATAGAGTGGATGTGGAGTGGATGTTTACACTAGTGGGAGAGTCTTGGACCAGGGGGCATAGACTGAGGGAAAAAAGGATGTACCTTTAGAAAGGAGATGAGGAGGAATTTCTTTAGTCAGAGGGCAGTGAATCTGTGGAATTCATTGTCACGGACAACAGTGGAAACCATCCCCGTGGAATTTTTAAGATGAAGATTAATAGATTCTTGATTAATACGGGGTGACTGGGGTTATGGGGGGAAAGCAGGAGAATGGCCTTGAGAGGGAAAGATAAATCAGCCATGATTGAATGACACAGTAGACTTGATACACCGAATTACCTCATTCTACTCCTATCACCTATGAATTTATGAACTTATGTTTAGAGGGAATCGTGACAGAGAGCAGAGATTTGGTAAGATCAGGCTTAATGGCGTCAAAGGCAAGGATAAGGGTTTAGAGAAAGACTTATTTGCACCTTTACCACCTAGATAGTTACATTGCTGCAGAGCTAGAACACAGAGTGCTGGGGTAACAGCATCTCTGGAGGAAATGGACAGACCACATTTCGGATGTGGATCCTTCTTCACACTGAAGACAGGTTTTGTTGAAACATTGCATATCCATGTCCTGCAGAGATGCTGCATGACCTGCTGAGTTTTTGTGTTCTACGTAAGATTCCAGTATCTGCAGTTCCTGGTGTCTCTCTTGTTTCAGAGTAGCTAATGCCAATAGAGTTACAGATACATAAATTCATACAGCACAGAAACAGGCTCACCACATCCATTCCAAGTGCTGTATGTAACTTTACTAAATCACATTTGTCCACATTAGGTTCGTAGCCATCTACAGTACACCTTGGCTTTTCAAGATTTTATCTAGATGTCTCTTAAATGTTGTGATAGTGTCTATCTCCACCACCTCCTCTGGCAGCAAATGCTGGCACCAGATTGGAAGAGAACTGAACGTTCATATTGGCATCTAACTGAATGCCCGGATCATGTTCTAATTGCATATGACTTGAGCAAGCAAGTCAAAAAGATATGGAGTTGACAATATGAAAGCAGATGGAAATAAACTTTCGTCTTTCAAACATTTCCAGTAAAAACTAAGGATCTTGTCTCAATCTATAATAGGAGCTAGGTCATCAACCATAAATCACAATGAATGGCGGTGCAGGCTCGAAGGGCCAAATGACCTCCTCCTGCACCTATTTTCTATGTTTCTATGTTTCTATGAGCTCTGCAACCACTAACGAAGGACAATCATATGAATCTTTTTGTACAATTAGCTCCAAGTTTCTGATGGACCACATAGCTGGAAGTAAAAGAAAAGAACAGAAATTGTTTTTGCAGACAATTCTGTACATTGTAAAGAAAGCCATTGGAAATGTTCTTCCAAACTGTGATGTAAAGTAGGTGTAAACGTTAGACACTTCTAACAGTGCTCTTGTTATTAGAAATCACACACGCCCTTTCCTTTGGCTACCATGGTAAGGTCATTGAGTTTCTTTCATGAGTGGAGGTACCATTAAGATCTCTGCATTTCACCAACCCGCATTTCATTGGGGCGGTACAGTGGTAGAGCTGTTGCCTTACAGACCAAGAGTCCCGGGTTCAATCCTGATCACGGGTGCTGTGAGTACAGTTTGTACATTCTCCCTGTGACCATGTGGGGGTTGCTTCTATTTCGTCCCACACTCCAAAGACATACAGATTGTAGGTTATTTGGCTTTGGTTAAAAAAAAATGTCAATTCTTCCTAGTAGGTAGGAGAGTACTAATGTATGGGGTGATCGCTGATCAGCGTGGACTCAGTGGGCTGAGCGGCCTGTGTCTGCGCTGCATCTCTAACGCGTAAAGTAAAAGTAGAGTCTAAGGTCTAAGTCATTCACTGTCAAATATCTGCTCAATTATGTACCCTATCTGAGCCGAAAGCTCTTTCTTAAGTTAAGAATCTGAAGGAATATTGGCAATGGTGCTTGCTTGCAATGTACAGCAATGGAGAAATCCTGAAGGAAAATGTTAACCCCTATCAGTCCAGCTTTCACTGGTCTTTAAAGACAGGACAAATTGAGAATCGCTGTCCTTCATCTCACCCACCAAGTAAACACATGCTACTAATCTCGCTCCAGCAACCCGTGTTCCTTCTTAATCTTCCATCAGTCTGAAGGAGGGTCTTGACCTGAAACATCACCTTTCATGCTCTACAGAGTTGCTGCCCAACCCGTTAAGCCACTCCAGCACTTTGTGTCTTTTTTTGTAGAGCAGCGTCCGTAGTTCCTTGTATCCTACTGTCTTTCTTCTTTCGGCTATTTAAATATAATCCAACATATTATCTGAGAGTAACACCAATAACTACTGGTAGTCTCAGAGAGCACGATCGACTGGGTTCCCAGCAGTAATCTCAGTTCAGGCAGAGACAACATTATATTTCACACAGTTCTTTTTAATACGGAAACGTCTTGACAATATTCAAGCCACTTATTAATAAGTCTCTGCAGCTGAAATCAGTAGGAAGAAAAGGATGCTCTTTTTCTAACTGTCAACTCTTCTAAAACTGGCCACAGAAAGAATCGCATGTATCATTTCCAAATCCTTTCTTCTCCTCGAGGAGAAGGACAATAATGTTATGAATGTTGACAGTTTGGGCGTTAAGTGGTAGCCTTGATGCTGTCCTGCTTTTGTTAATACAGATTGCAGGCACAATACATGATGGACAAGCTTCTTACGTTTTACAAGGACCAAGAGAGCTTAAAGCAACATGTCAATGATTCAGTGTGTAGGAGGGAACCTGCTGCAACATTTTGTGTCTATGTCAATGATCCTGCTGCATGAAAGCTGCATATGAGTTAAATGATTTTGTTTTGTAGTATTAGGGAGAGGAATCCTGAACCTAAAAAGAAGAAAAGATAGATTAGGTTCAGTGGGGGAAATCGGGGATAAGATGACAGGGATACAAAGTAATGGAACATATTCTTGTGTCTGAAGAGGGGTTTCGACCCCAAACGTCGCCTATCCATGTTCTCCAGAGATACTGCCTGACCCGCGGAGTTACTCCAGCCTTTGGTGTCCTAATGAGTTTTTACCTCTGTGAAAGCAGTAAATAACTGAAACTCCGTTGTATTCAACACATCAGCAGTTTGGCAGTGTATCAGAAACTGTTTTCTTGGGAACATATGCCCGAGCTCGTACTTTGGTGGGATACTTTAAACAGCTGCAGTTTATACACAAATTGTACATATGCCCATCACATGCTGAGTGATTATTGGGTAGGAAGGTGGAGAGAGATGGACTGTAAAATCAATCACACCCATCTACAGAGGAATTATCCTCTAGTTTGCTGGGCTAAATTCTTGCCACTTTTGGGCCCCATATCTGAGGAAGGATGTGCTGGTGCTGGAGAGGGTCCAGAGGAGGTTTACGAGAATGATACCAGGAATGATTGAGTTAACACACGATGAGCGTTTAACGGCACGGGGTCTGTTCTCGTTGGAGTTTAGAAGGGTGAGAGGGGACCTCATTGAAACTTACTGAAATGTGCAAGGCCTGGATAGAGGAAATGTGGAGTGGACGTTTCCACTGGTGGGAGAGTCTAGGACCAGAGGCCATAGCCTCAGAATAAAAAGTGGTATTTTAAAAGGAGTCAGATGGTGGTGAATCTGTGCCACAGAAGACTGTAAAAGACAACTCAATGGATATTTTTAAGGCGGAGATTGATATATTGATTGATTAGCATGGCTGTCAGGGGTTATAGGGAGGTGGCAGGACAAAGGGGTTATGAGGGAAAGATTGATCAGCCACGATTGAATGGACCAGTAGACTTGAAGGGCTGAATGGTCTAATTGTGCTCCTATAACTTACGAACTTGTGAACTTATATGCATCATGTTTGAAAACGTTATTTAATTACTACAATATGAATTCTGTGGTTTTGATGGAGCAGGTGGTGAGGTGTTAGGCCTCTCCATTTGATTCAATTTCTCCTCCGATCAACATATGCAGGAATTGTGGGGTGAAAGAAGCAATGAAAGTGGATTGCAAAAGGGAGACATACAGCTCGCATTGAGGGGATTCAGTCAGGGCTCTCCACAAATCACCCCTACATTTTCCACTGCTTCAGCAAGGTGTGATGCACAGGCATACTTCTTTCTGGGTTCATAAATAACATACCCTTTTTAAAATGCCCAGACTAAAGAAACTCCCCTTGTACGGTTCTGCCCGTTTGCTCCCTTTGTTAGTGTGCTTAGGTTGCTAGCTCAATACAAAATTGAAGATGGCAAGGGCTTCTTTACCTTGTTAAATGGAAGCAGCAGGGACCGTGGCAAGCCGAACGTCCCGCTGAACAAGACACATCAGGTCTCATTTACTTGCCTCAATATTTTATGAATAAGAAGGAAAAATTGAGGAGGAAACAGGCAAGCTATACAACTTGTACTTTTAATAGTGCGATGTTATATTTTTCTGACATTATTAATCAATAATTCAGCCGTGCACTGATTGTTCTCACTTCAGTCTTCCATATTATATTAATTTCATACAAACTGCACTAACTAGATGTGGTTGAAGATGAACCCTAGCACTCAATCAATATCGTCATGCAGATAGCAGCTGTCATTTGCTAAACAAAATGGATGGATCTGAGACCCATAACTATGATAAATTCACTCACCATTCCACTGACTAATGTATTCACTAAAATACTCCATGAATATCCCGCTTTGAAACGTGTCATATTTTTGAGCCTCTGATCAATCACCAGCTGCTGTGAAGCACATTAAAATAAATTTGTCACTGTAGTTTATGAAATATTGATGACTGAAGAGAGATGGATTCGAGCTACCTGCCATCTTAATGAATTATCTGCAGGGGAAGGCAAAAAGATCAAGAGCCTTGTTTACATCGGGAACAACAAGGAACAGATCACATTTAGTTATAATGAGATCGGGAAAAATAAAGGGAAAGAATAGATTGAAGCTGCATCCGTCCAAAATCCTCGAGGTATAAACAATAAACTGTCTGAACCCACAATAGCCCCTATAAAATAAGGAGGTAAATCTATCCTTTTGCTGACATTTCTTCTTTTCTGCAACTTGACTTTTTCTATTGAATAGAGAGACAATAAAAGGAAAGCACACAGTTAGTGTTAGGGAATGCCTAACCTTGCTCCAGGCAAATGTGTGACTGAGAATTAGCTTAAGCCTTGAATTTTAAATGGGGTCATTTTGCAAAGATTTATTTGGACCAAGCTGTGAAATTTAGTTAAACAGCTGAATCGCTCATTTTCTTTTCAAATTGTTTGGTGTTTTTGCCCCATATGACCCACTGTTATTTGACGTAATGAAACTGAAACATCAATAACGTTTCTCTCCCCACAGAAGCTGTTTGGTCTGCTGAGTGTTTACTGCATTTTCTGGTCTTTTTTTCAAGATAATTGATTGATTTATTTGATTCCCAGGCCAAATAGTGACATAGAAACATAGAAATTAGGTGCAGGAGTAGGCCATTCAGCCCTTCGAGCCTGCACCGCCATTCAATATGATCATGGCTGATCATCCAACTCAGTATCCCGTACCTGCCTTCTCTCCATACCCTCCATGATCCCCTTAGCCACAAGGGCCACATCCAACTCACTCTTAAATATAGATTTATTCGATTCCCAGGCCAAATAGTGACATGTTCCATTCAGGATGAAGCCAGTTGTCTCCATCTTAAATGTTTAGTCTAGTTTAGAGATACAGAGCAGAAACAGGCCCTTCGACCCACCGGGTCCACACCGACCAGCGATCCCCGCACATTACCACTACCCTACACATACTACAGACAATTCTTGTTTGCATTTATGCCAAGCCAATTAACCTACAAACCTGTACGTCTCTAGAGTGTGGGAGGAAACCGAAGATCTCAGAGAAAACCCACGCAGGTCACAGGGAGAACGTACGGATGCCGTACAGACAAACATCCGTAGTCAGGATCGAACCCGGGTCTCTGCCGCTGGACGGCTGTGGCTCTACCACAGCGCCACCATGCCGCCTTAAAGGGGAGACAGGGTTAAAGGGGAAATTCAAAAGAACAGCAAAATTAAAACTTTAGGAAGGAAGGTCTGTTAATGAGGAATGTTTAGTTTCGTTTAGAGATACAGCGCGGAAACAGAACCTTCGTCCCACCAGGTCAGCGCCGACCAGCGATCCCCACACATTAACACCATCCTACACCCACTAGGGACAATTTTTACAATTACCAAGCCAATTAACCTACACGCCTGTACATCTTTGCGGGGTGGGAGGAATCCGAAGAACTCGGAGAAAACCCACGCAGGTCACAGGGAGAACATACACATTCCGTACAGTCAGCACCCGTAGTCACGATGGAACCCGGGTCTACGGCGCTGCATTCGCTGTAAGGCAGCAACTCTACCGCTGCGCCACTGTCACCGATGAATGTCTTTAGTCAGAGGGTGACGAATCTGCGAAATTCATTGCCACAGAATGCTGTGGAGGCCAAGTCAGTGGATATTTTAACAAGGCAAAGATAGATAGATTCTTGATTAGTACAGGGGTCAGGGGTTATGGGGAGAAGGCAAGAGAATGGGGTTAGGAGGGAGAGATAGATCAGCCATGATTGAATGGCGGAGTGGACCTGATGGGCCGAATGGCCTAATCCTACTCCTGTCACTTATGACCTTATAACTTATGAACCTATTGGCAACAGCTAAAGCTACATTACAGATGACAAAGAGTGCACTTTGCATATTTTTCAGTGTGAGATTTCCATTATTTAATATATCATGTTGTCGACTCAGTCATAGTCATAGATTGATGCATGAAAAAAATTATTAAATTGATCTTCACACTTGGAGTGTGAAACACTGGGATGAAGACTTGTCCTTGACTCTATGTTCAGTGCTTGCAATATAACAGTGTACATGAGTTGATCTATGTATCTGAAATTAAGTTCCATTGAAATGGATGTAACTGCATCTCAGAGCTCACCACTTATTCATGTTTAAAGCATGATCCGATAGGTGAATTCCTATCATAATGTGTTTTACAACCAATGCTTGTGTCAATCTCTAAATGCACAAGGGTGCTGCTAAAGAGTGAATAGCTTGTGCCAAACTATCAAACCAAGCAAATGGAAATGTGAGACATTCATGGTAAACATCCTGAAGTCTAGTCAAGTCAAGTCAAGTTTATTCGTCACATACACATACAGGATGTGCAGTGAAATGAAAAAAAAACACCTTCTATCAAAACCATATATTGGATTCAATGTAACATCCATTACTTGGTCAACAACATACAAGTTAGTCAGAACATATAAGTGGCATCAATACACCATACAGTCTATCTTGACCAGAACTTCCATATTTCCAAAAAAATTTTCTTTCACTTTATGATGATCCCAGCTTTCAAAGCTGCAATAAATATCAATATTCTAACCAAAAATTGCATCACATTCTTTGAAGGATTGAGGAGGACTTTTAATCGATGCAGAAACAACTCCACAGCCATAGAATCCTCTCCTTTAACACTGAAACATCTCACTAGGTTATTGACAAAGTCCAGCACAGAAAATGTGATGTCTGTCCGCATAATATAGTGACCTCAGGAAATTGAGATTTACTGAATTAAAGCAAGGAGAAAAAAACTGTTCTCCTAAAATGTCATTATTAATTTTCTCTCTGAGATTATTTGCCAAGAAATCCATACCAGGTAGGTGCAATAAATATGCTGTGTCATTGTGTTTGACTCTGCCTACGAAATTCATTCCATTAACTCCAATGAACTACAATTATACTACATGGAATAATATTGATTGCCTGGAATCTACAACACGGAACCAGGGCATTTGGTCTCTCGGATGGGTTCATCAATGTCCTAAATCAATGAACCCCCATCTGCATTGCTCTCTAACCTTACTTTCTCTCTCACGTATTATCTTCGAATGCCTCTCTTCTGTTCATCTCATCTGCTCCATTTATTGCAAATTTTGCACTTTCAAATATATTCTCCATAATTCTTTGTTAAATCAATAGAGACTAGCATTTATGGACCCTAGTTTTGACTTCCCATGAATGAAATAATCAAAATGTATAGAAACAAAGAAATACAGATGCTGGTTTATACCAATGATAGACACAAAGTGCTGGAGTAACCCAATAGGTCAGGCAACATTTCTGGAGAAAAAGGATGAGTGACATTTCAGGTTGGGACTCTTCTTCAGATTTCTAAAGAGGGATCCCGGCCTGAAACATCACCCATCCTTTTTCTTCAGAGATGCTGCCTGACCATCTGAGTTACTCCAGCAATTTGTGTCTATCATTACAATATATGTTTGATTTCAGTCACACAGCAGTTGGTGCTGCTCTCCCAAAGCCCCAGATAATCAGCTTCAATCCTGACTTCCAGCACTGTTTGTGGGGAGTTCAGACGTTCTCCCTATGACCACACAAGTTTCCCCCAGCTTCTAGTTTCCTCCATGTGCATTTCAATGTCCTCGATGTGTACAGGACTGATCGCATTTTCAGAATAATTCAGTTCTAATGGGCCTATCCCACTAAGCCAACTTTTTAGGTGACTGCAGCAGACTATGCAGTCGCCACATGGTTGCGAGGAGGTCCTGCATTCTGGGAACTCCTCGCGGCCTCATTATGGTCGCCACAAATTTTTCAACATGTTGAAAAACTAGCGGCGACTAGAATGAAGCTGCCGTGGAGAGTAGCGAGAATTCTCGAGCCGTAGGTGGGTCGCCAGCAGGTCCTAATGGGTTGCCAGGAGGTCGAAGGTTCTGGGATGTTCTCGTAGGTTGTAGCTGACCGGTGAATTTCATTGGCTCATTGGGAATCAAAAAGGTAAGCAGTAGTTTTCAGAACCAAGGATAACCGACCGGTAATGTTAAATGTCTGCCGAGCTTCACAGCCGTGTATCTCTGGCTTCTTAAATGTTGCCTCCAGCTACCTCCCCCCCCTCCCTCCCCTCCTCTCCCCTTTCCCCCCTCTCCCCCCCAGCTCCCCCCCTCTCCTCTCCCCCCCCTCTCCTCTTCCCCCCTCTCCCCCCCCTCCCTCCCCCCCCCTCCCCCCCCCTCTCCCCCCCCTCTCTCCCCCCTCTTTTAAAGGACTTACCGTACACTGTGCTTTAGCCTTCTTTTTACAGCCCCAACCTTCCTGTTCATAGCAGTGTGTGCCTGTTTACCTTGGCTTTGCACCGTGTGAATGTTTTAGACAGTGCTCCCCCCGCTTGCCCTGTCCCCCGCCTGCATAACAGGCTGGTGAAGGAAGCGATGTGTTTGTGTCTGTGTTCCACTCTAACAGTTGCCGGTTTTTCAGGCAACTGCCGGCAACTTTACAGTCGCTGGCAGTCACCTGAAAAATCGCCTAGGTGGGACAGGCCCATAAGAGTGTTCCAAGGACAGTCCAGCCTGAATGAGTGAAACAGCCTGAGAAGAGTATTTAAATGTTGTGGGATCAGGAGACACACATTCAGCCCCAACAAAAGTAAATAGGGTCGAACAGTAGGAATCATAGGAGCAGCAAGAAAGGTTTCACAAAACTCCCATTGAGAGAGAGAAATTTCATCTTCAAAGTTATCATGTAGCTCTAGTTTCTTCCCTCATTCCAAAGACATGTTGGTTGATGGCTTAATTTGACTTTTAAAATTCTTCCCTAATGTAGGTTTAGAATTGGTGGGGGTGAGGGGGTTAATCGAGATACTGCACATATGGCAACTCAAATTTCACTGTACCTTAAGTGACAATAAACGCAAACTTGAACTTGAAGGTAGGATTAGCGTAGATGGTTGCTTGATGGCTGGAACATATGCAAAACGCTCAAATGTGTCTGTGCAGTGTGACTCAATAATGTATAGCATTTTAATATCTTTATTATTGCGAGTGGATCTTACAAAACATTATTCAATGTGAGTTAAAGGACATGATTCTTACACAAAATGGATACTTTACCACAAATAACACAGTGTGTTATTCTGCCAATGAAATAGAGCAGTATTTATTTAAAGCTGTGAGATTTAATTCTATTAGAGTTCACACTACGTGAGAGACTCTCCTCCATAGTTTATAGGGTGGCACAGCGGTGCAGCGGTAGAGTTGCTGCCTTACAGTGCTGGAGACCCGGTTTCGATGGGATAGTATTTAAAAATATTGGATATTTCTCATTTTTTCTGCGGACTTTCTGTCTTTTGTGACCATGCCAGGGAATGTTCAACATTAAGTCACTATGAATATTGTCACATTGATGTTTGCTCCAAGCCAACATATCCTGCCAGCCCAAGTAGAACTGTCTAAGCTTTGGAAAGCTATTGTAATTTTCCAAGTGAACATAGCTTTTATTTTGTTCACGACTTTCACGTATATAAGAATCAGGAAGTCATGTTGCAGCCTTGTAGAACTCAGCTTAGACCGCTATACCTCCTCCCTCGACTCTGTCCAGGGACCCCGTTAGGTTAACCTTTCAGGTTAGGCAGAGGTTCACTTGCACCTCCTCCAACCTCATCTACTGTATCCATTGTTCAAGATGTGGACTCTTATACATCGGCGAGACCAAACACAGACTGGGCGATCGTCTCACGCGACACCTTCACTTAGTCCGCGTGAACCAACCAGATCTCCTGGTTACACAAAAAGCTGGAGAAACTCAGCGGGTGCAGCAGCATCTAAGGAGCGAAGGAGATAGGCGACGTTTCGGGCCGAGACCCTTCTTTTCGCTGGACACTTTAATTCTCCTGTTTAAGAAGGGACTGCAGATGCTGGAAAATCGAAGGTAGACAAAAGTGCTGGAGAAACTCAGCGGGTGCAGCAGCATCTATGGAGCGAAGGAAATAGGCAAGGTTTCGGCCCGAAACCTTGCCTATTTCCTTCGCTCCATAGATGCTGTCGCACCCGCTGAGTTTCTCCAGCAATTTTGTCTAACTTTAATTCTCCTTCCCATTTCTACGCAGACCTTTCTGCCCTCAGTTTCCTCCGTTGTCAGAGTGAGGCTACATGCAAATTTTCACTTGGGCAGCTTACGGCCCAGTGGTATGAGTATTGATTTCTCTCACTTCAGATAGCCCCGGCATTCCTTCTCTTTCTATCCCCCCCCCACCCAAGTTGTACTAGCTTCTCATTTTCACCCAACAAAGAGCCTACCATGGCCTGTTTCCTTTATCATCGTTACTTTTTTTGCATATCTTTCATTCATTGTTCTTTATCTGTCCACATCACCGCCTAGATCTCTTGTTTCCCTTATCCCTAACCAGTCTGAAGAAGGGTCTTCACCCCGAAACATCACACATTCCTTCTCTCCAGAGATGCTGCCTGTCCTGCTGAGTTACTCCAGCTTTTTGGGTCTATCATTGGTTAGACCGCATTTGGATCATTGTGCGCAGTTCTGGTCACTCCATTACAGAAAAGATGTAAGAGGCTTTGGAGAGGGTGCTGCAGAAGTTGACCAGAATGCTGAAGGTGGACACAAAGTAACTTAGCGGGTCAGGCAGCATCTTTGGAGAAAAAGGATAGGTGATGTTTTGGGTCGGATCCCTCCTTCAGACTGGAAGTGGAGACATTATGGCCCATTGTTGGCTGGGAAAGTGAATTACCAGAATGGTCAAGAAGGAATTGCAGATGCTGGAAAATCGAGGGTAGACAAAAATGCTGGAGAAACTCAGCGGGTGCGGCAGCATATATGGAGCTAAGGAAATAGGCAACGTTTCGGGCCGAAACCCTTACCAGAATGCTGCCTAGATTAAAGTATATTAACCATAAGGGGAGAAGTTGGGCAAATTTAGATTGTTTTCTCTGATTTTTCGGAGGCTGAGGAGAGTCCTGATAAAAATACATAAAATTATGAGAGGTGTAGACAGGATGGAAAGTCAGAACCTTTTGCCCATTTCAGGTTGTCAGAGACTAGATGGCAAATGTTTAAGCTGAGAAGACAAATTTTAAAGCAGATGTGCCAGGCAACTTTTTAACATAAAGATTGGTGAGTGACTGGAATGTGTTGCCGGGGTGCTGATGGAGGCAGATACAATAGTGAGGTTTAAGTGGATTTTTAGACAGGCGCTTGGATATGCAGAGAATGGTGGCACAATGGCGCAGTGGTAGAGTTGCTGCCTTACAGCGCCGGAGAGCCGGGTTCGATCCTGACTATGGATGCTGTCTGTGTGGTTTGTACGTTCCTTGTGACCTGCGTGAGTTTTCTTCGGGTTCTCCAGTTTCCTCCCACACTCCAAAGACGTACAGGTTTGGAGGCTAATTGGTTTGGTAAAATTGTAAATTGTCCCTAGTGTGTAGGATAGCGTTAGTGCACGGGGCGATCGTTGATTGGCGCGATGTCGGTGCGCCGAAGGGCCTGATTCCACTCCGTATCTCTAAACCAAACTAAACTTGTTGATTTTAGCTCTGCATTCAACACCATTGTGCCAGAGCTACTACACTCCAAACTTTGAGTTGACTGTGCCTGAACCCCTCTATCAGTGGATCACCAACTTCCTGACAGACAGGAAGCAGCATGTGAGGCTGGGAAAGCACATCTCGGACCCGCAAACACTCAGCATAGGAGCACCGCAAGGCTGCGTACTCTCCTCTCCTCTACTCTCTCTACACCAACGACTGCACCTCCACAAACACCTCTTTCAAGCTTCTCATGTTTGCGGACGACACAACCCTGATTGGACTGATCCAGGATGGGGAGGAATCTGCCTACAGACAGGAAGTGTCACATCTGACGTCCTGGTGCCGTAGCAACAACCTAGAGCGCAGTGCTCTTAAGACAGTGGAATTAATTGTACACTTTAGGAGAGCTCCCCCTCCCCTCACCCCACTCACCATCAACAACACCACAGTCACATCTGTGGAGTATTTTAAGTTCCTGGGAACCATCATCTCCAAGGACCTTAAGTGAGGGGCTACCATCAACTCCACAGTCAAAAAGGCACAACAGACGATGTACTTCCTATGGCAGCTGAGGAAGCACAATCTGCCACAGGCAATGATGGTCCAATTCTACACGGCCATCATAGAGTCTGTTCTCATCTTCTCCATCATGGTCTCGTTTGGCGCAGCCACCAAGCACGACACCTGGAGGCTGCAGCAAATTGTCCGATCAGCTGAGAAGGTTATTGGCTGCAACCTTCCCTCCATTGAACTGTACACTGCAAGGGCCAGAAAGCAAGCGGGCAAGATCATCTCTGACCCCTCTCACCCTGGCCACAAACTCTTTGAATCACTTCCCTCTGGAAGGCGACTCCGGACTGTCAAAGCTGCCACAGCCAGACATAAAAACAGTTTTTATCCACGAGTAGTTGCTCTACTCAACAGCCAAAAATTCTGTAGCCTCCCTTTTATCTTGTATCTTGTTGGTTCAGTGGTGCTTTATCATTAATGTTTTTTTATTATTAATGTTTAGAGTTTTCTGAGTCATTTGTAACTGTTACTTTATGTCATGTTGTTACTTGTGGGCGGAGCACCAAGGCAAATTCCTTGTATGTGAATACTTGGCGAATAAACTTACTTAAATTTACTTACTAAGAATGAAGGGATATGGAACACATGCAGGCCAAGATTAGTTTAACCTGACATCATGTCCGGCACCAACATCATGAGCTGAAGATCCTGTTTGTGTGCTGCAAGTCTCTATGTTCTATAACACAGTTAACATTGGTGAAGTTAGCAAGCATCACGGCATACCATTTTGCTCATTGCCTTTTTACACTTGGAGATAAACACGCGTCCATCAGCTACATTCAAAAAAGCTCTTTGAAATCCAAAAAATCAGACTCTGCCAGCAAATGTTTTAAAAAGGACCAGAAATTATTAAGTAGTAACTGACATGTCTAATGAATTGCAGCTCATTTCCCGCCACAAGACAAATTATGCAATTGAAAGTGAGATGGAGTGGCCAGTGCTGGTGTGGGAAACTATTCCTGTGGCTGTCCTTGATCTTTTGCTTCCATCACAGCAGCTGCTGATTCTAATTGAGCCCAGCGCAGAAGAAAGGGAATTGAGAGACTGTGTATTGACTTCAACTCTGCAACTTTCCCAAAAAAGGGTTAATCACCAGACATGCCACCTACATTATAAGCTCTGCCCAGTCCATGTAACTCCAACTCATAAACATCAGATTTTACAACCCGTTTATTTTCTTGGGCTGTTCCCTGGGTTGCAAACAGACAAGGGACAGTGTCTGCTCTCACTATATTCCCTCCGGTCCTCCACTCTGCTTTCGTGTGAACCTTACCACCACCGTTCACTGCTAAATCTCTTGTTTGTTCGTCTGATCAATTCTTCATCAAACTTTAAAACGGGCTTTGGGTCATCTGTGGCAGTTTAATTAGGGCCGTGACTGGATGGTGTTAAGTGCTCAGTATAAATGAGTGGATCAGCGCTGCCCGGAAACAGCAACCCGCCAATTAGTCGTCCTTTAGATGAAGTGTGCTCTCTGGTGGTCACAGAGCAAAAGCAGCTGTTTCTTTGGATATCAGGCTGAATTAATTATGGCATTTGGCTCGAGGACTGATAGGGATTTTCATTTTAAAATTAGGTACCCTTGCTGTTGCTGAATCATCACATTTCACTCATGTTCATTACTGATTTCTTTATGGCTGTATTTATAACTTTTCTCCTGAAAGAAAGTTACTAGCGTTCACTCCAATTTAGTTTAGTTTAGCTTATTGTCACGTGTACCGAGGTACAGTGAAAAGCTCTTGTTGCCTGCTAACCAGTCAGCAGAAAGACAATACATGTTTACAATCGAGCCGTCCACAATGTACAGATACATGATAAAAGGAAATAACGTGAATAATGTTTAGTGCAGGATGTTTAGTCTAATCAAAGATATTCTGAGGGTCTCCGATGCGGTAGATAGTAGCTCAGGTCTGCTCACTAGCCACTGGTAGGATGGCTCAGTTGCCTGATAACAGCTGGTTTCTGCCTCATATTTAAAAACCACATTATTTTGAAATCTAAACTGAAGGCTTATTTGATTAATAATTAGTGTCTTCAACAATAGTGCACATGTTTTTACCCTTTGAAGCAGATATTAGTTTCTTATATCTTAAGACCCTCTATCAACAGAGAATATGTGCTAATGATAGAGGTACCATTCATTCCAAACTACTCATTCATTCAATCAGGCTCCTTTGTTTTAAGTTGTGGGATATGTTTGCGGCAGAAATTAGTTTTCTTAACAACTTAAATCTCTCTATCATGCTAACTATGGAGGTAGCATTCAATCTACACTACCCATTCATTCAGCCACAGTCCTTTGATTTCAGTTGGTCTTAAAAGGTAAACCAAACTTATGAAAAGCATGGCAAGTGACTACATTTTAAATTTGATTTGATTTGATTTAATTTATTGTCATTGTCTTCAATTAAGAGACAACAAAATTATTTTTCCCTTAGTCATACAAATAATAAAAACCCCACAAAAACTCAGAACACAGAAGTCCACAACACAAACATCCCCACAGCGGCACCAAAGTTCACCACTGTGAGGGAAGGAACCAAAGTTCAGTCAACCTCCTCACCGATGTTCCCCAATTTTCACCCGAAGTCTCGTGCCTGTGTAAAATGTATGCTGCCTCACAGCACCAGAGACCCAGGTTCGATCCTGACTACAATGCTGTCTGTGTGGATTTTGTCCATTCTCCCTGTGACCGTGTGGGTTTTCCCCAGGTGCTCCGGTTTCCTCACACACTCCAAAAATATGCAGGTTTGTAGGTTGATTGGCTTCATGTAAAAATAATTGTCCCTAGTGTGTAGGATAGAACAAGCGTTCAGGTTGACGTGGACTCAGTGAGCCGACTGAGTACTCGCCAACGAAGTCCACACCAATGAAAACCCCTATCAATCTCCGAGCTGACGCAGTATTTCCACAATGTATCTCTAAACTAAACTAAACCAATCTCAATGTGGCAAAAATATTTTAACACCCACAGCAAATTCAGTAATGTTTTGGTTCCAAGATATGTGGATCAATATTATAACATACTATTGATATAAATGCTCAGTTACGGGCAAAAATCTTGATATACACTAGATATTTTCAGTCACTATTTAGTTTAGTTTAGTTTAGTTTAGAGATGCAGCCTAGAAACAGGCCCTTCAGCCCATCGGATCTATGCCGACCATCACCCGTTCACACTGGTTCAATGCTATCCCTCTTTCGCATCCACTCCCTACACACTAGGGGCAATTTACAGAGGCCAATTAACCTACAAACACAAACGTCTTTGGAATGTTGGAGGAAACCGGAGCACCCGGAGGAAATCTACACTATCATAGGGAGAACGTACAAACTCCACACGGACAGTTCCCGTGGTCAGGATCATACCCAGGTCTCTGTACCGGCTGCACCACTTCTGCAGTATATAATTCTGAGACGATGATGCATGTCGATATTCATGAGAAATTGCAATAGTTTGTAACAATGTAGAGCCCTGATAAATATTACATTCATAGCCACTTCCTTATTACTTATGGAAACAAATCATTTGTTTTTCTTTATCACTTTTTTTTATTAGCTGTCAATTTGTAAAAAAAAAGTGACTACAGCAGCATGTATGTTAATGCCCTGGGAGTTGGGTCTCCTCTGAACGATAATGTCTTCTGAACAATACAACAATTTCTGATCGTAAAAGGTCTGTGCTTTCCTACCTAGGTTACCTAGGCAAATATAGTTTAAAGAGACACATCCTAGAAAGTCAATCACATAGCACCTTTTTTACGTGCTAAAGACTTACTTTCTTTGGACTTTAGAGATACAGCGCGGTAACAAGGCCTTCTGCCCACCGAGTCCATGCAGAGCAGCGATCACCCCATACACTAGCCCCATCCTACAAACACATGGAAATTACAATTTTACCAAAGCCACTTAACCTACATCTTTGGAACGTGAGACAAAGCCGGAGTACCCGGACAAAAAAACAAACGGGATCACAGGGAGAACGTACAAACTCAGTACAGACAGCACCTATAGTCAGGATCGAACCAGGTTCTCAGTTAATTTACCTGAAATATTACCTCCACAGCTGCTGCCTCGTTTGCTATGTACTGCATCTGCAGCCATTTGATTTAAGATTTCCAGCGTCTGCAGTTAATTTGCTTTTCAATCAATCATGGGTTAATCATGTAATCAAACAGCATGGAAACAGGCCTTTCAGTCCAACTCATCTATGCTAGTTTCATTTGGCCCATATCCCTCCAAATGTTTCCTGTTCAAGTGTATTTTAAATGCTGTTATAGTACCTGCCTCAACTACCTCCTCTGGCAGCTCGTTCAATTTACGTACTAACCTCCGAGTGAAAAAGTTGCCCTTCAGGTTCCTATTAAATCGTGCCAATCTCACCTTAACATCATGTCCTTTGTTTCTTGATTCCTCTAGCCGAGGTAAAAGACGTTGCATTCACTCTATCTATTCTGCACACAAACAAAGATATAACAATTATTGGGACTATTGCCACCATTGAATCGAAGACCTCACTAGATGCATTCTTCTTCTTCTTGCGTGTGGCGTGCACAGCCTAAAGTCGTAGGACAACTTGTTCTATTTAATCTTACTTGATTGTGCACACCAGGTTGATTGCATTCGTCGAAACAGGGCGGACCACGTGAAGGTTGCAATCTCCCACCCCTCACTAGATGTTGAATGCATGCAAATGTTTTTAGATTTTTGTTTCCCTGAATAAGTAGGTCTTACTGCAGTTTCGTCATTAATCAAACTGCATAGAGTCGTGTTGTTTAAAACCCAAAACGATCGTGAAAACAAATCAGAATTTTCGTAGCACCAACATTTTAGTCACAATTTAGTTGGATTTGTACATGCCTTAATTCTCAAAGTGACGCCAAAATAGAAAGTCCTTCAGCAATATGGATTCCTTTTAATAATAAGATGTTAATCTATTCATTTCCTAACACAAAAGGAATGGTAGGGCCTCTGAGGAGTGTTGTAGAGCAGAGGGATCTGGGAGTGCAGGTACCTGTACATAGTTCCTTGAAAGTAACATTACATGTAGATAGGGTGGTCTAAAAAGTTTTGGGAAAATTGGCTTTCATTAGACAAAGTATTGAGTATAGAAATTGGGACATGTATCAGTTATATAAGATATTGGTGAGGCTACTTTTAGAGTATTGTGTTCAGTTCTGGGTGCCATGTTATAGGAAAGATGTTGTCAAGCTGGAAAAGATGCAGAGATTTACAAGGATGTTGCTAAGACTCCAGGGCCTGAGCTATAGGGAAAGACTAGGACTCTATTCCTTGGAGAGCAGAAGGATGAGGGGTGATCTTATAGAGATGTACAAAATCATGAGAGGAATAGATCGGAAAAACACACAGTCTCGTGCCCAGAGTAGGGGAATCGAGAACCAGTGAACATAGGTTTAAGGTGAGAGTGGGAAGATTTAATAGGAATCTGAGGGGTAATTTTTTTTACATATAAGGTGATGGGTGTATGTAACGAGCTGCTGGAGGAGGTAGTTGAGGCAGGTAATATTGCAACGTTTAAAAAACATTTAGGCAGATACATGGATATCTGGTTTAGAGGGATATGGGCCAAACCCAGACAGGTGGGATTAGTGTAGATGAGACATATGTTGGTCGGTGTGGGCAAGTTGGGCCGAATGACCTGTTTCTATGCTCTATGACTCGGAGAATAACTCACCAAAAGTATTCTGGGTAACTGCCAGACACTATGATAATTGATCCAACTTTAACAACCTTAACAAATCTGCCAGGGGAACTCTACGGGTCGAGCAGCATCTGTGGTGAAAGTGGGCAGTGAATGTTTTGGGTTGGGGCCCTTCATCTGTACCCAGATGCTGCTTGCCCTACTAAGTGCCTCCAGCTGGTTGTACGTTGCTCTAGATTCCAGTTTCTTGTGTCTGCTAACAAATTTGCACCGTACTGAAACATAGCTTTTTTTTCTGCTTGCAAGCATTCCTCTATATTGACCTGACCGAGAGCAATTTAACCAGACTGTTGTTTCACTTGATTCTTGTGGGAATGTCTGTGCATAGATATTCAACTGTCTTTACCAACATAGCAACAGTGATTGCACAGCAGTAGTAAATCATAGAGAGGGAAGCATTTCAGGACTTATTAAGGATGCGATTTGGCTCTAGAAGAATGAAATCTCTTTCTTCCTTTTAACCAACAGTCTTGTACGGAGTGTGTACGTTCTTCCCGTGACCAGGGTTTTCTCCGGGTGCTCTGGTTTCCTCCCACATTCCAAGACGTTCAGGTTTGTAGGTTAATTTGCTTCGGTAAAAAAATTGTAAATTGTCCCTCGTGTGTAGGATGGTATTAGTGTACGGGGATCGCTGGTCGGCACGGATTCAGCGGGCCAAGGGGCCTGATTCCGGGCTGTATGTCCAAACTAATAAAACTAACCAATGCCAATTTAGAAGCATCACTAATCACGTTCCCAGAAAATTCTAACAGTGAGTGAACAGACAGGACTGTAGAGAAGAATGTGCTTTTGCTTAAGGCAAAGGGAATCAAAAAATATAGACCTTACTAGAGTTCACCGTCGCTATGACTCGAAACAGAGGTCATGCTGTGGGCATACTTAATGGACATTAGTAATGCTTGGTATGATCATTCCAACAGTGCATTGATGTTTATTGAGACGATTGAATTAAACAGTTCATCTCTCACTGTTTCTGTAAAAGAATAGATGGATGGACGGATGGATGGATGGATGGATGGATGGATGGATGGATGGATGGATGGATGTTGTACTCTGGGGCTCTGATTCCAGTGGCCTCATTCCTGAAGGTATTAGAAAAAGCTACTTGCTTGAGGGCATCACATTGTCATCACAGTCAGCACTGAAGCGATTGAAGGGAATTTTGATTATTGAATTATTTGCTCTGTCAAGACCAGGAAAGCATGACAGATTAGAGTTCAGTTCTAAGGAGTCTAGCGCAGGGCAGTTAATCAATATGTGGCTGCCAATAACACCGGCCATAATATTGATATTGCTTCCAACATGAATACACAATTAACAGTTTAAAACCTTTAATACAACCTCATTGAAACGCATTTGCATAGACTAATATTCTCAAAAACATTATTATTGCGGTGACCTTACCAAGATGCTGAAAACTGATATAGTCTAAGACCTTGCACTAACATGACTGTATAAATCCAGTTACAGATCACTTTCTTTTTGCTTTCATCAACAATAAATTTCAAAATATAAACCTTGCCCATGCTGGCATTTGCAATAACCGGTTATGGGCCAAATACAAGCAAATGGGACTAACCCTGTGTGCTAACTTGGTCGGTGGGCCATAGATACAGCTCTATGACACTAAACTATAAACTGAACAAGAGATATGTATCTAAGGGATCTAAACTACCTTTGCTCATTTTTTCTCATTTAGGTAGATTTTCTCCTTCTTGTTCATTATTTTTTTTAAGTGCAGAAGTACTTTGGGACACTTTCTACCTTTGGGTTGTTTCACAAGGTAAGGAGTAGCTGAAGTCAAATGAACAGACTTCTCTCTCTTTCTGCCAATACAACATGCCTTAGTTACTATGACAGGGGAGCACCCCCTACTGCACCAGTGTGGTATTTTCCATTTAACAAGCACAAGCATTCCCAACCATCGTTATCTTTCCGATTGCTATTTCACCTGATCAGTTGTGCACAGTCATAGGCAGTTATCACGGCACAACTGATCGCACTGAAAATCATTCTGCCAGTAAACAGAAAGAGAAGACTTTCATCCAAAAACATGCGGTCAAAGTTCAAACCAGATACCTGGATGGAAAAAAAAGACACACAGTGCCTGAGTAACTCTGCGGGTCAGGCACCATCAGTGGAGAACATGAATAGGTGACACTTCCAGATCGGGAACCTTCTTCAGACTCAATTAGGGAACTGTTGCGAAAGGAGGTGAAATGAGTAGGTACCTGAAATTCGAGATGGAATAACACTGAATCAGCTGGTCTTTAGTTTACAGATGATTTCAATTAAAAATAACACCTCATTTTAGTGACAAGGTGGTATGATTATTAAACAGTTCTAATTGCTCTTGTAAATATCAAGTACTCTCATGACATCTACAATGTGGGCCAAACGAGCTGGAGCCCCTCTCTGTCAGAACAACCTAGTTGAACAAATCAGTAATTTGTGAATTCAAATTTGGAAGAAGCATGCTGGAAACCATTCAGAGAGCGATTTTCTAATCATCTTGAACAATCTAATCCAAGGTCATTAGTTTGGTAGTGTCTGAGCCAGCAACTGAGGTAACCTGTTGCTGGCCCTGATCTGTCCTGGCCTTTTCTCACTACCTGCTCCCCCCTTACAATCAGTCTGAAGCAGGGTCCCGACCCGAAATGTTCTCCAGAGCTGCTGCCTGACCCACTGAGTCATCCCAGCACTGTGTGTCTATTTTTAGTATAAACCAGATCTGCTGCTTGATTTTATTGCATTTAATCCTAGACCTCAGATCACTAGTACAGGCCTTACCCACATTATTCTTTACCGCACTCTGAAAGTAATTGGAATCATTGAAACTTGTGTCTGTACAGGAAATAGGTGTGAGTAACCAAAGAAGATCAGGTTATTTGAGTACTACACCTAAAAAGGGGACATCATGGGAAGATTGAAACAAGGACCAAAACTATTGCTGAAATTCAGATCTGTGTAGATCAACAGAGATTGCCATCTTTTCATTTATTGATTCACAGGACAGTGAGGAATAAGCTGGGTCAATATTTATTGTCCTTCCAAGCTTCTCCTGCACTGGCTGCCTTTAGACGTTAGTCTTTAGACATTAGAGATACAGTGCGGAAAACAGGCCCTTCGGCCCACCGAGTCTGCGCTGACCAGCGATCACTCCATACACTAGCACCATCCTAAAGACTGGGGACAATTTCCTATTTTGCTGAAGCCAATTAACCTACAGCCCTGCACGTCTTTGGAGTGTTGGAGGAAACCAGAGCATCTGGAGAAAATCACTGCAGTCACAAGGGAGAACGTACAAACTACTTACGGACGGCACCCGGAGTCAGGATCAAACCTGGGTCTCTGGCGCTGTAAGGCAGCAACTCTACCACTGCGCCACTGTGCCTTGTTGGGCTATTTCAGAGGGCAGTTAGCAGTTATCCATATTGCTAAGAGTCTGTAGTTCTCTGCCTCAGAGGATCCGGTTCTCTGGATACTTTCAAGAGAGATCTAGATAGGGCTCTTAAAGATAGCGGAGTCAGGGAATATGGGGAGAAGGCAGGAACGGGGTACTGATTAGGGATGAACAGCCATGATCACATTGAATGGCAGTGCTGGCTCGAAGGGCCGAATGGCCTCCTCCTGCATCTATTGTCTATTGTCCATTGTAGTTAGATATTGGCTAGATTGTTTAAGGGTGGCAAATTTCTATCCCTGGATTACATTAGTGAATAAGATGGGTTTTTATGACAATCTGTCAGCTTCACGGTCACACGTACTGATGCTAACATTTTAATGCTAAATTAATTTAAATTGTTGAATTTAATTTCCCAAGTTGCCCTGGTAGAATGCAAGATCATGCAGTTAATCCAGCTTAACCTCTGTGTTACTATACTTTGCATCAAAATGAGGTGCTTATATCATTATTGTTAATTCCATGTTACAAAATCTTGAGTATGGTTTATTTTGTTTTCACATTAAGATTAGCCTGGATTGAATTTAAAAGTATGGCATAAATCACATGTTCTTATATAGTCAGTTATATTATTTGAACAAGAAAAATGATCTCAAA
Source organism: Okamejei kenojei (assembly GCA_035221665.1). Lineage (NCBI taxonomy): Eukaryota > Metazoa > Chordata > Chondrichthyes > Rajiformes > Rajidae > Okamejei > Okamejei kenojei. The sequence goes on along the minus strand of CM069150.1, from coordinate 17,075,087 downwards.
TTAGACTGTATTCTGACAACTACACACAAATTTATTGCACAGAGTTGCCTGAATCACCATCTTAAACATGTTTGTTTGCTACATATATGAAACACAAGAGATTGTCCTCGACTCTTACCAACATCTGCAGATGCACAGTAGAAAGCATCCTATCAGGATGCGCCACAGCTTGATCTGGTAACCGTTCTGCCCAAGACCACAAGATATTGCAGAGAGTTGCGGATGTGGCCCAGTCTATAACACAAACCAGCTTCCCCATCATTGACTCCATCTACACTTCACACTGCCTTAGGAAAGCAGCCAATGTAACCAAGGACCATTTTCACCCTGGTCATTCCCTCTTCTCCCTTAACCCTTCGGGCAGCAGGTATAAAAGCTTGATAGCACGTATCACCAGATTCAGGAACAGCTTCTTCCCCGTTGTTATCTGACTACTGAACGGTCTAATTATGTTGGAATGTGGTCCTGATCTTCCTACCCTAACTTATAGCGGACCTTAGACTTTTTCTCTTTTACTGTAACGTTATAATGCTGTAACACTCTCCTCTGTACTTTTGTGTTGTTGCATTGCCTATTGTGCACATGTATGACTTGATGGTACTCACGTCTGGTAAGATTTGACTGGATAACACAATGACAAAGCTATTCAATTAATCTTGGTACAAGTAATAATAATAGACTAATAACATACGAGTACATATGAATCCCAGTGGTTGAGATTTTTAGATGAAATAATTACATTCCTGAAATCATTCTTATTTATTTACTGGAAATTAAAAAAAAAGTAACATGATACTAATCTTACAGGATATATTTCTATCCTACAATTCCTGTAGAGCGTCCAGATCACAAAGAGTTAATTAATGGCGTTGAGTCCGATCATCGTTGAACCATTTGTACATCCTTAGAAAAAATGAAACTTCTTTGCCAAATCTGCAAACTAAGCAGAAGATTTATGGACTGTGAGACAAGTTAAAGAGATAGCATAGCTAATATTCAGAGAGTGAAAAATGTTTATTAAAACCAAGAAGTTAAACTTTCAAAAGGTGGATTTTAGCTGGACTGTGTTCAAGCCTTTTGCAACAATACACATCACTGAAGGGTTCAAATATTCAGCATAATACCATTAATGCTACTTTCCAAAATTATACTAAAAAATACTTTGAAGTTTGCCAATGAAAATCCTAGTTGTATTGCTAATTATAATCCTGTTAGATAGTAAGGCATAGAGACATGAAGTCATTGACTCATACTGTTTGGAAACAGGCCCTTCAGCCAAATTTGCCACGGTGACCACAATGTCCCATCTACGCTAGTCCCACCTGCCCATCTTTTGCCCATATCCTTCTAAACCCTTTCAATCCATGTTCCAGTTCAAATGTCTTTTAAATGCTTTTATAGTACCTCAACTACCTCCTCTGGCAGCTCGTTACATACAGTATACCCACCACCCTCTGTGTGAAAAAGTTGCCCCTCAGGTTCCTTTCACATTTTTCCCCTCTCACCTTAAACCTGGGTCCTCTGGTTCTTGATTCCACTTTTCTGGGTTCATATCTCCGTGTGAACCTTCAGACAGGAACAGAGGAGGTTAAAAGGTCCACAAATCTGATCTTATTACAAATCTTACGCTAGGTTTTATGGCAATCACGTGCTCTAAAGCCACTCTGATCCCAACTTAGAAACAAACCCGTTACCATATTATTTCAGGTATTTCTCAGTAATATTGTCATCCATCTGGAAGTTGTGGTAGAGCGCAGCTCAAAAACGTCATAAATTACATCCCACAATCGCTTGGCATAATTTGGAAAATTAAGAAATCACAATGCTGCCCAGCTTTTTTTTGAGTGAATCGCAGTAATTTTGCCACAAAGTGCAGCGAAATGTACACTTTGGACAAAGAAGGGTAGGCTTAACTGAAATAAATAGCTGCAATGATTCAAGTAACATGAATGAATGGATGGAGTATCACCTGAGACCGTTTTTTGATTATTCACAAAGGAAGGATGTCAAGTTCTATTTGGTCAGTCCTACATCCATAGAAATACAAAATTAAGCCTCAGAAGGAGAGCAACTGCATTTGGAAGCAAAGATCCAAACCCCACACCATAGGTTTTTACTTACAGAAAAAGGAAAAATATGCATTTACTTGGCTCTCTGCACATTCCTAAGATGTGTAAAAGAACAATTTGTTTTTGCATTGGTAAATGCAATTGGCAAGTGGCACATTGCAAGCACTCGCGAACACCAATGAGATAAGTTACTGGATTATGTTTAGTAAAGGCGTTTTTACCGCACTGTTCTTGTAATGGCGTCTCATGATTTTTTTGTTATTTAAACATGTAGCTGAAAGGAAAACGTGTGCATCAGTACAATGTCACATCAGAGTACAGTATTTCAGTATTGTTGCTTCCATTCACTGTTAAACTGAATTGTCAATGTAGGTGAAGTACCCAAACTACTCTAGTTATAATTTAGCCTATTACCTTCTGACCCAGAGGCCAGAAATATGCCACTGCATCAAGGCTGACACTAGTAAGATCAAATTCGAGGGTGTCAGGCTAGATGGATAACATGCACACCTACAGACACAAGGAACTGGAGCCTTGCATAGAGCACAATGCACTGGAGTAACTCAACAAGTCAGGTAGCATCTCTGGAGGAAATGGATAGCAGTAAAATGTAGACACAAAGGACTTCTTCTTTTTGTGTCCATCTTGTTACAAAAGTTGGCCTCGCTGTCATCGTCCGTCCTGAAAAGGACGCAAGCTTCCGGCGACAATCAGTGGGAGCCATCACGTGTTGCAGTAGATGATGGTGGTAGCAGAATTAGCTCAGGATACTTCCAGTTTCCAGCCCCGCGACGTGGACGCTTCCGCTATGGGGCCGACACAAAGGACTGCAGATGCCGGAATCTTGTGTCAAGCACAGTGGGTCTCAAATTCAGCATCTCCGAAGTTTGAAGAAGGGTCCCGATCTGAAATGTCATCTATCCATGTTCTCCTGAGATGCTGCCTGATCCGCTGAGTTTATGCACCACCCTGTGTTCCACACATCAACGCTACAGTCAGGAGGTTCTCTCTCAGGGAATCAGCTGCTAATTGAACTGTTCGGCCCCAAAACAACAAACAGAAACAAAGCAGCTCACATGATTTTATAAAGCACAAACAACCCCAAAACAAAGTCAGCAAAAAGAAGTTTGATATGGCAATATATTTTACATGAACAAAAATGTTAATTTGAGTAATTAGGCATCAAGGATGATGGAAGAGTAAATGTTATTTTGGTGGTATTGGCAGGCTCTACAGGATAGTAGCAAACAGCACAGATGCACACCATGATACAATCTCACTTTACAGTTCACAAAAAAAAAAAAATCACACACTCAACAATATTCCCAAGCAGAAATGAGCTGAAGTAAGGAGTTGTTGACAGCAAAGGCGAGGTTTTGCAGGAAGTTTTAATCTCAAGTACTTTTGTGTAAATAATACACCATCTGCCATCGACTATACTCTGGAACAATATTTCACAGCATTAGCACAAAAAAATAAGGAGCATGCTTGTGCTCTTGATCTTGTAGATTGCCTGAGCCATTTATATTTAGAAAAGCTGAATAATGCACCTTTGTGGAAACAGGACTGTAAAGCTCTCAAATTTATTATAAATGACTATTTTTGAAATGTTACGCAAGACTGTAAAAAATAAGAATTACACTTGCAATGGGGCGTTATGAAATTTATTTTGCAGTTGACAAGTAAAATTGGCCATATTCTAGCTTAATTCTGACTAACACAAACATATTTCCCCCAAGTTCCCGGTTTTTGGATCTCAGCGCAAATGTAATTCTGACTGTTATGATATTTCTTCAAATGCGTAAGTGGCTGTAAATTAGATAACAGCATTTCCCATCTACCAATTTTTTTTTTTGTTTAGTTTAGAGATACAGCGCGGAAACAGACCCTTCAGCCCACCGAGTCCGCACCGACCAGCGATACCCACACAATAACACTACCCTACACATACTAATGACGATTTACACTTAACCGAGCCGATTATCCTACAAACCTGTAAGGCTTTGGAGTGTGGGAGCAAACTGAAGATCTCGGAGAAGACCCACGCGTAAAACTCCGTACAGACAGCACCCAAAATTGAGATCGAATCCGGGTCGATGGCGCTCCAAGCGCTGTGCGGCAGCAACTCTACCACTGCTCCACCGTGCAGCCCTAATGGTGGAGCATTCAGTATTTACACCTTCTCTGCATTTATTTTCTATGTACTGTCAATGCTTTGGTTATTTAATCTCTCTTGCCTCCTGACCAGTCACAGACCTTTCCATTTGCACTCTCTCAGCAACCCTTCCCAATTTCCCAAATATCTTTGTATCTTAAACCTTGTTTAGTTTATTAGTTTAGCTTAGTTTAGTTTCTTATTAGTGTCACATATACAGAGGTATATTGGAAAGCCTTTTTATTGTGTGTTATCCAGTCAGCGAAAAGACTACGCTTGCATACAATCATACCATCCATTGTATACAGATACATGATAAAGGGAATAACGAGGATAGACACAAAATGATGAAGTTCCACGCAGGCCAGGCAGCATCTCTGGAGAAATGAAATAGGTGACATTTTGCATAAAGGACCTGTCCCACTTGGACGACCTAATCCACAAGTTTGGAAGACCCTAGACGAGTTGAAAAATGTGTTAAGGTCGTGTTCACTCGCCAAAGTAAAAGACCTCCTACGACCTCCTACAACCCCCCTCGACCTCAGTCTTCCACACCTAAAACCAACTACGACTAGCTACGAGTGGAAAATGATCACGATAAAATTATGTCATGTTTGCATTTTCTTTCTCGGGCCAGTTACTGGCCAACGATTACCTACGATTATCTACAAATACCTACGACTACCATCACGGCCTACTACGACCTACCTACGAGTAAAAAGTATCAATTTTTCCATGCCGACCTTTTTTTTACTTGTGGACATTTTTTATCAGGCTGAAAAAAACGCTGCGACCTACTTGAGGCCACCAGTACGCGGAGACCACTCACGAGCATGAGGAAGAGTTACGAAGACCTCCTACGACCTCCTGGCGACCATGCTGCGAGTATGAGTCAAGGGCAAACTCGGCATTTGTCGCCAATTGGGTCATGAAAGTGGGACAGGGGCTTTAGAACTCTTCCACTGACTTTCCTGACCTGAACTGTTACCTACTCCTTTTCTCCAGAGATGCTGCATAACCCAGCATTTTGTGTATATATTTGGTATAAACCAGCATCTGCAGATTGTTTCTACATGAAAATGGAATAACGGTTAGTGCAGGAAAAGTCCAGAAATCTGATTAAAGATAGTCCAAAGGTCTAATGAGGTATAGCTGCTCTCTCATTGATGATAGGGTGGTTCAGTTACCTGATAAACTGTCCCTGGATCTGAGGTGAGCGTTTTTGGACCTCTTGGGACAAACCCTTGATTAACATGAAGTCAATAAGGGACTGGGCTTCTAAGGAAAAACCATGCTGTGATACATCCTGATAAAATGCAGGCATCTGTAAAAGTCGGTGAGAGTATTTGGGGACATTCTAAACTTCTAAGGAAGTATAGGCGTTGGTTTGCTTTCCATATAACCATATAACAATTACAGCTTCGATCCTGACTGGTCCAGAGCAATTTGCTGGTGATCCAATTCCAGTTGTGACCTGAAACATTAACTCTCCACAGATACTGCCTGAATGAACATCTTCCACATTTGCTGCTTTTTATTGTCGATTTCTAACATTGACAATAGTTCCCTAAGGTATATCTAAGGTGTAAGGATCTAAAGGTTATTGATCCCATGAAAAAATAAAGAAAGCAAATCTTCATTAGATAATATGTAAGAAATTGGTCAACAAATGACAAACAATTGAAATGAGCAGAACAATGATACAGCTGTAGAACCTCGACTATTGGCTGTGTGGAGTTTGCACGTTCTCTTTGTGACGCTTTCGTCCCATAACCCAAAAGACGTGCGGGTTTGTAGGTTAATTGGCCTCTGTAGATTAAATTCCCCTTTGTGTCAGGAGTGGATGAAAAGGTGGGAAAACATAAAAGTAGTGGTCGATGGTTGGTGAGGACTCGGTGGGCTGAAGGGCCTGTTTCCATGCTGATTCTCCAACCAAATTGAATTGGGACAAACCATTGGTTTTGCTGTAATATGAGCTCCGTTATTAGGCAGTACTCTTTTGAGGGATATATCTGCCAAATTGCCAGGAAAATAAATCCTGCTAGAAAGTTGTACGGGTGAACTTTGCTCTGAGCTATCCGAGTGGAATGTTGCAGTACGTTGTATCATATATCCGGATTTGGCCTCACAGCTACTCGCACATTGCAGACAAACATACCGCACAGAAATCTTCCCTGACCTGTAAAGTATTTCTGGCATTTACTGTCTCTATTTCCTGTGGCAATGCAGAGAAGAAGTACATTGTTATGCAGTTTGGTTCAGTTACACTGCCCACTCCTCTGAAATGGTAACATGCTAATGATGCATCTGCTTCTTAATTGCGTATATGGTGCCATGGTTAAATTGCCAGTCTGGCAATCCACATATCTGAGCTAAAGAGGCAAATTCAACTCTGGAATTTAAATTCATTTAATCATCTCTAATTTAAAAACTGATAATCACACAATTACTGGATTGTGGTAAAAACTCATCTGGCTCAGGAACTGCAGGTGCTGGAACCTTGAGCAAAACACCATGTGCTGGAGGAACTCAGTGGGTTCAGCAGCATCTATGGAGGAATATCCAGGTGATGTTTCGGGTCGGGACCCTTCTTCCTACTCCGACCCAATCTGAAGAGGGGTTCCCTGCCCATTCCATCCATAGATGCTACCTGACCTGCAGAGTTCCTACAGCATTTTGTTTTGAATTAAATGCTAAGCAAAGCACAGGGGGGGGGGTAGAGGAGGGGGGGGGGGGGGGGGGGGGGGGGAAGAGACAGAAAGAGAGGGGGGGGGGAGAGACAGAAAGAGAGGGGGGGAGAGAGAGAGGAGGAGGGAGAGGGAGAGGGAGAGGGAGAGGGAGAGGGAGAGGGAGAGGGAGAGAGTGGGGAAGAATGAGAGAGATGGTAGCTCTCCATCTCAGGACTCTGCGGAGGTATATGTATGCGGAGAACCCCCCCCAGATGGCACGCTCTGGCCATATACTTTTTCCGTTGCCTAAGGGGGAGTTTCGTGGCTCCCGGTGGCGGGCATTAGTCGACCCGCCCTAAGGGGCTTGCCTATTTTCTATCGTGATGTGCTAAGAGTAAGGAATTTGGTTGTTTTCAGCCAGCATGTTGCTCCACGGGGGGGGGGTGTTGTGGCTGTGGGAGTGGCCGGTCCTCACCCTGTCGTGGCGGGTGTCGAGGAGAGGCGTGTGCTTAGAGTGGTTCTGAGCTTACCTCCGCTCCGTCGGATTTGCTCATCGGGCCTAGGCTCTGGGATATTTCTCGGGCGCCGGCTCCACACAACTTGAGACGCCTTTCCGAGATGCCCAGCGTGCCGTTTCGTGATGCGAAGAGACGCATACTGTGCAGAATGCTCCTGCACAATCTGCACCCCCTTGCCTTCGTCTTCCGTCCCGACACACCTTGGCGATCTGTGTTACCACCTGAAGGCGGGGGCAGTCCCCGGTGGGGGTCTCTCTACAAGGGAGTCGTCCCCCTTTACATTGGGGACCTGGGGTGGAGAGTGTTGCACAGAGCGGTGGCGTGTAATAAACGTATGAGTCGGTCCACAGGCTCGCCGGCCACGTGTATTTTCTGTGGTGAGGAAGAGACCGTGTTCACGCATATATGGAGTGTGAGAGGTCACTGTCCCTGTACCAATATCTGAAGGGGTTGTTCAAGTTTTGGCTGCATTTTAGTCTCACGATTCTAGTGTTTGGACACAAGGCAGGGAGTGGGGAGAGCCGATCGGGGGGGGGGGGGTGGGGGGGACGGGACCTCCCTGTCGGTTTGCTCCTGGGCCTGGCCAAGATGCCCATTCATGGGTCCAGGCAGCGGGCGGTCAATGGTCAGGCTAGAGTCGGCTGCCTCTTCCGGGCCTACGTCAGTGCTCGCCTGTCCCTGGAGAGGAAACACTCGGTGTCCACGGGGACTCTGGAGGCCTTCCGTGGCCCCTGGTGGGGTTGAGAGCATTGTAAATAATGACTGCATCATTATATTATAATGATTACTTGATGTATCGTAACCTCTGAATGTGTTTTTGATGTGGTGTATTATGCGTTTGTGCTGAATAAAGTCCTTGGAAAAGGAAAAAAAACAAGAAGAAAAAAAAAGAGCGAGAGAGATGGCACGGTGGTGCAGCAGTAGAGTTGCTGCCTTACAGCGCCGGAGAACCATGTTCAATCCTGACTACGGGTGCTGTCTGTACAGAGTTTGTACGTTTGCGCGGGTGCTCCGGTTTCCTCAATTGTAAATTGTGTGTGTAGGGTAGTGTTAGCGTGCAGGGATCGCTGGTCGGCGCAGACTTTGTGAGCCGAAGGGCTTGCTTCTGTGCTACATCGCTAAAGTAAACTGAACTAGAGAGAAGGAGAGAGAGAGAGGGAGAGAGAGAGAGAGAGAGAGAGAGAGAGAGAGAGAGAGAGAGAGAGAGAGAGGTAGAGGCAGAGAGGGAGAACAGGCCTGTACAAAGCTTTTCAAAAAGGGGGGTGGCATGACAGGATTACAAATATGTTATGTGAAATAATGTGCGCGCAATATGTTGCATTCTGAGCCTTAATTTGAAGTTTTTTGCATCACATTTATGACCAATATTTCAGAAATAATTTTGGTTGAGTCAAGAGTAATGAGTGGGTGGAATGGGATGATTGGGCTCATTGTTGTTATACATTTTTTTAAATCAAGAATTGAAGTTGTCCTTGTTTTAATAATCAAGTACTGTTGTAAAATGTTATGTAAAATGACATAAAGGAGCATGAAAAACTGCTAATAAAATACTGTAAGTTTCTGCAGTAAAAAAACAAAAAAAAAAGAGAGAGAGGTAGAAAGATGATTGTCCAAGATGAGGGGTGTCTGTGAAACCAGAGATGCTCACCTGCTCCCTTGGCTCCACTAGAAGCTTGTCAGTTTATTTGGAGATAGTGCAACAGTGTTACTGGTGCATTGGCCAACATCTATTCCACTCTCACCATCAAATGCATTGAACTGGCTATTTGCATTTCTTGTTGCCTGACTCATTCCTGGCACAAATTCACAAAAAAATGAGCACGTCAGTGATAATTTATTTGCTGTAAAGAACCTTGATGTGACCTCTGAACACAAACAATCCTACATGACTCTAATTTCCTTCAATTTACTGCCAAATATATCAACGGGGCACAGTGTCAGGACAATAGTGCGGTGGACTGTCAATGCATCTAAATCAGCATCAAGAAGTATTCCTTTTCATTTGGTTTAAAAAAGTTGGGAACTCCGGCAAAATCAATTTGTTGTCATTCCCATTAAAGTTATTGGTACAGCAAACAAAGACAGACCCTACTATAGTGCTATCCTACACACTAGGGACAATTTATTATTTTACCGAAGCCAATTAACCTATACATCTTTGGAGTGTGGGAGGGAACCCGAGCTCCTGGAGAAAACGCATGCAGTTATGGGGAGAACGTATGAACTCCATACAGAGAGCACCCGTAGTCAAGATTGAACCCAGGTCTCTGGCGCTGTAAGGTAGCAACTCTACCAATGCGCCAGCATGCCACCCTTGTGTAAAGCAGATATTTTACACAGAGGATGTCGGGTGCCTGCAGCTTGCTGCCGGAGGTATGGAGGAGGCAGATACGATAGTGGCTTTTAGGAGGCTTTTAGACAAGCATGTGGATATGCAGGAATAGGAGGGATATGGATCATGTGTAGGCAAATGAGGTTAGTTCATCTTGCCATTGTGTTCAGCACAGACATTGTGGGTCAAAGGGCCTGTTCTAGTGTCGTATTTTTTCAATGTGTAGGAAGGAAGTGCAAATGCTGGTTTATACCCAGGATAGTGTAACGGGGATCACTGGTCAGCATGGACTCACTGGGCCGAAGGGCCTGTTTCCTCACTGTACCTCTAAACAAAATTAAACTAAACTGCAGATGCTGGTTTACAATGAAAAGACACGAATTGCGTGAATAACTCAGCGGCTCAGGCAGCATCTCTGGAGAAAAGGAATAGGTGGCGTTTGGTGTCGGAACCCCGATTCAATACTTTTTCTATGTTCTATCTTCTTAAAAAAAAGGGCCTATCCTTCCTAGTTTGCTGGTTCGTAGAATTCTTCAATTTTAGGATCATGGACTCAGAATCATACAGCCCGTTGCTGGTATTACTACAGCTGGGTGGCAGGTATCCTCCAGCACTGATGTCTACCGGAAACTAATGCCAGTGAAGGAGTAGTGTCCATTACAGAGATTCATGTTCATAGGTTCATACGTTATAGGAGCAGAATTATGCCATTCGGCCCATCAAGTCTACTCTGCCATTCAATCCTGGCAGATCTATCTTTCCCTCGCAATCCTTTTCACACAAAGGGTGGTGGGTGTATGGAACGAGCTGCCAGAGGAGGTAGTTGAGGCTGGGACTATCACACCAACTAAAAAAAAGTTTGACAGGTACCTGGATAGGACAGGTTTGGAGGGATAGGGACCAGGTGGGACTAGTGCAGCTGAGACATGCTGGCCAGTGTGGGCAAGTTGGGCCGAAGGGCCTATTTCCACACTGTATCGCTCTATGACTCTATGAACCCCATTCTCCTGTCTTCTCCCCATAACCCTTGACACTCTGGTAGATCTTTGTGAGGTTAGTAATGTTGTGATGTCCAGGGCGTTTTATATATTTCCTTCCAAACAGGTAATCCAATAGATTGCAAACAATGCCCAGACAATTACACTTGATGGTGTGATTAGGGAGCTAACAGGGGAGCTAGAACTTGAGGGGGCGGCTGTTAGAAATGAATGTCAATAAAAGCAAAAGACAATCTGAATTTTTGTTTCTTAACTGAGAGTTCCAATCATCATGATTGCTGCCTATTTATAATGGAAGCATTTGAAAGAAGGATTGACACAGAGAAAAGTGTTTCTCGATCCCCATTAATGTTATCCTGTCTTGTATGCAGGAAATATGTGGACAGGTGTAAATAGAAAGCATTAAAGATTTATCAGAGCATCTGCTGATGATATTATAAAGTTGTTTATTATTACAATAGGTAATGCTTAAGCGAACCTGTTATCACCCATAAAACTCCATCAAGCTGCACTGGTCCCCGTACGTGTACATCTGGTGTTTTTCAGATGTCTTCATTTATAAACTATCCATCATACCAGTGGCAGCGGCCACCAAACAGCCGCTCCGGCACTTTTCAGATTGCTCAGCTGTGGAGCTCAGCTCTCTCTCCTGCGAGAGCACAAAAGTGCTGGGAGCGTAGCTACACCAACAGCGTTACTTCCCAAGAGGAATCCCAGACTCCGACCTCTTCAGCTGGAGTGTGACTGACCGCCTCTCTCTAGATATGGCTCCCAACTAACAGGGGGCTCAGGGTCGATCTTAACCCTCAACAGTAGCAGTTGCCGAGGTCAAAAGAGGCTTTCAGTATCAACATCACTAGGTTTGCGTTTGTTGAGGGTGTGAAAGGCTATGGGACAGGCCTGAAAGAGCATCAATACTTATTTATGTTCCTATTCTAAGTATAAAGTTTCAGTGCGTTAAATTACAATATAAATGCAAGCTTTTGCTTGTATACGCTAAAATCCAATAATCTCCATATTTTTAAAACCATTAATATTGCCAAGTCCCAACATCAGCAATATCAACAGAGGTGAGAAGTGGAAAATTGTGTTGCAGTTTCTAGATCGAGATCTCAACTCTGCAAATAACTGGCACGGACAGAGTAGGCCGAAAGGCCTGTCGGAGTTCTGTATCTTTCAATGATTCCGTGACTAAGTGATTTTCCCTTGACTCCTCAAAACTACACATAAGGCACTCTGCTTTAATGGGGGAATCACAGCAATGCTTATGAATTTCAACATCATCCTGGCCAGAGATATTACTTGATTGATTTTCGCCACACTTAAGCACAATGAGACCTCTATTCGTTGCCCACTATCCATCACTGATGTGCTGAGAAGGGCATTTTAGTTTTAGAGATACGGAGTGGAAATTGGGCCTTAGGCCCACTGAATCTGCTCCAACCATTGATTACCCTTACGCTGGTTCTATCCTACACACTAGGGACTATTTACCAAACCCAATTACCTTACAAATCTGCACGTCTTTGGAATGTGGGGAGAAAATCCGGAGCATCCAGAGAAAACCCGCATGGTCACTGGGAGAATGTACAAACTCCACACAGTTACCACCTGTGGTCAGGATCGAACCCAGGTCTCTGGCACTGTGAGGCAACAACTCTAGCCCTGCCCCACCCTTACATAAACACTGCCTCTCTCCCCAGCACCTTCGACCACTGAGAAAGACAATAGCAGCAATGTTGTGTGAACATCGTCATAATTGACATGTTCAGTTTAATTTAGAGATACAGCGACCCACCAAGTCCGCGCTGACCAGCGATCCCCGTACACTAGCACTATCCTACACACTAGGGACAATTAACAATTTACTGAAGCCAATTAACCTACCAAAACCGCAAGTCTTTGGATTGTGGATGAAACTGGAGCACTGGGAGAAAGTCCACACAGTCACGATTTGGGTCAGGGCTCTTCGTAAGACTATAGTGTAGTCTAAAGAAGTGTCCCGACCCGAAACATCACCTATCCATGTCTCCACAATTGCTGCCTGAGTTACACCAGCATTTTGTGTTTTACTCAAGATCCCAGCACCTGCAGTTCCCTTTGTCTCCTCCACCAACGTATCCACATAGTAGAAGAGCTGGCAATCATCAAATTGCTCTTTGTGGGATCCTGCTATGTAAAAATTCCCTTCAAAATATTGTTGGCAATATTTCAATGTAATTAATTGCCAGTGAAGTTATGTGATCAAATGCTAGATAAATTCAGTTATTTTAGTTCAAGGGGCAAGTAACCTTTCTTTAGACTTTACTTTAGACTTTAGAGATACAGCACAGATACAGCATGGGCCCTTTGGCTCACTGAGTCCGCGCCGACAAGCGATCACCTCGTATACTAGCACTATCCTACACACTTGGGGCATGTTACAATTTTACCAAAGCCAATTAACCTACAAACCTGCATATGTTTGGAGTGTGGGAGGAAACCGGAGCACCCAGAGAAAACCCACGCGGTCACCGGGAGAACGTACAAACTCCATACATACAGCACCCATAGTCAGGATCGAACCCAGGTCTCTGGCACTGTATGGCAGCTGCTCTACTACTGTGGCAGTTTGCCGCTATCTCTAGGCATCTAACACTGCATTTCAAAATATTTCCAAGGACGCAGTCTATTGGAATTACTGCCGTCTTTCATCCCTTTTTTCACTCCTTAGAATTAATTAAACCTCACATTGGTTCACTCTGATGGTTTGCATGTGGGAAATTAATTCTTAGCTCTTCAACTTAGCTCTTGGGCACCACAGTGGCGCAGCGGAATAGCTACTGCCTGACATTGCCAGAGGCCCCGGTTCGATCCTGACTATGGATGTTGTCTGTACAGAGTTTGCATGCTCTCCCTGTGACCGCGTGGGTTTTCACCGGGTGCTCCAGTTTCTTCCCACAACTCAAAGAGGAGAAGGTATATAGATTAATTTGCTACAGTAAAATTGAAAAAATTGTCCCTGGTGTGTAGGATAATGCTAGTGTACGGGGTGATCTCTGGTCGGCACGGAGTCAGTGGGACAAAAGGCCTGTTTTCACTAAACTATGACTAAACATATACCTATAAAGTAAGAAAGGAGAATTTTTAACCATTTAGCCAGGAAAACAGATACAATTTTGAATCAAGGAGCGCCGAAAATGACAAACGTAAAAATATTGAATGAGATTTACATCTCATCAGTTCATAAGTTATAGGGGCAGAATTAGGCCATTAGGCTCATGAGGTCTACTCCACTATTCAATCATGGCTGATCTATCTTTCCATCTCAACCTCATTCTCCCATAACCCCGAACAACCTTAAGGGCCTGTCCCACCAGCATGCGCCTGCATGCGGCGAGCGGGATCAAACCGGAAGCGGGGGCCGCGCGGAGGTCGGGTGAGTGACGTGAAGTTGGAGCGAAGTCCGTGGGAAGTTCGCAAGGACAAAGAGGGTCATGGAGGCACACACAGAGAGGGTCACGGAGGCACACAGAGAGGGGCACAGAGGCACACACAGAGAGGGTCATGGAGGCACACACAGAGAGGGTCACGGAGGCACACAGAGAGGGTCACGGAGGCACACACAGAGAAGGGCACGGAGGCACACACAGAGAGGGTCACGGAGGCACACACAGAGAGGGTCACGGAGGCACACACAGAGAGGGGCACGGAGGCACACACAGAGAGGGTCACGGAGGCACACACAGAGAGGGGCACGGAGGCACACACACAGAGGGTCACGGAGGCACACACAGAGAGGGACACGGAGGCACACACAGAGAGGGTCACGGAGGCACACACAGAGAGGATCACGGAGGCACACACAGAGAGGGTCACGGAGGCACACACAGAGAGGGTCACGGAGGCACACACAGAGAGGGGCATGGAGGCACACACAGAGAGGGTCACGGAGGCACACAGAGAGGGTCACGGAGGCACACACAGAGAGGGTCACGGAGGCACGACGTCGAGGCGGTGCATACGGCGTCGAGGCGGCTGCGGGCCGACAGACCGTTGCCATGCGGAATTTTTGAACACGTTCAGTTTTTCGGAGCCACGCGCGATGTCGGGACCAGCTCCGCATAATTCCATACGGCTCCAGCGATCGAAGTGGGACTGGCCCCGCGAGGCCGTACGGCTCAAGCGACCACGTTAGGTCGCGCTTGCCGCATGGTCGCATGCTGGTGGGACAGGCCCTTTATTTACTAATCAAGAATCTGTCAATCCCCGCCTTACAAATATCCATTGACTTGGCCTCCACAGCCGTCCGTGGCAATGAATTCCACAGGTTCACAATCCTCTCACATTGTTGCAGCTGGTTGGGATCAGATGAGAATTTAAAACTAACACCAGTACAAAGTGAATGGGTTATTTCAACTCTGCAGAACTGCATCACAGCACACGGAATCCTCGAGGGCGGAAAACAACTTCTCACCAACCTCGGATACCACGCAGTGCAAAGCAGAACAAGGGATGAGCGGTTCAGATTGACATGATTTAGCACCATCCAATCTTTCATCTTTTCACTCCAGTAATGAGCAATGCTGGGTCTCATTGCTGTGGCCTTCTTCTATTAAATCAAGAAGAGGAGTAATGTCAGAATCTTCTTTGAATATAATCCAAGAGGACCTGTAGCCATTATCAGAGGCATGATTATTGATTTGATACAAGGAACTGCAGATGCTGGTTTGCAAAAAAAAAAGACACAAAGTGCTGGAGTAATTCAGTCTGAAGAAGGGTTCCACCAAAATGTGTTGGGTCGAAGCTGACTGACTCGCTGAGTACTCCAGCACTAGGTGATGTAATTATCGATTGATTGATTCATTCATTCATTCATGGAAAGATAGTACAAGAAAACAGGCCCTTCGGCCCACTGCGTCCATGCCGACCACTGATCACCTGTTCAGAATAGTTCAATGTTATCCCACTTTTCATTCATTTTACGGAGGTCAATTAATCTACAAACCCACTCCTCTGTGATGTGGGAATAAACCGGAGCATGCGGAGGAATCCCACGTTATCACAGGGAGAACTTGCAAACTCCACAACGACAACATCCGAGGTTAGGATCAAACTTGAGTCTCAGCTGCTATGAGGCAATGGCTCAACCAGCAATTAACCCTTTGATTCGGAATGCTGAGGATCTGATTTGTAAAGTTCATCCTTACATGGTTCATTGTTTCAATTGTTGTGATTTTTTTTCACAAGTTAATGTTCGCTTAGGTTAGATGTTTAAGAAGGAACTGCAGATGCTGGAAAATCGAAGGTAGACAAAAATACTGGAGAAACTTTGCTTAGGTTAGCTTCGTTTTGATTCCTGTATTGGTCTGAATTTAACTATACAATATATGTGTTGTATCATTTGAAGCTTAAAGTTGGCTCTATTCTGCTAATTCCAACGTAAAGGTACATATTCCATGTATTTTATCTTAGGGAGGGCAACAGTGAGAGCCTCCAAGGATGATGGAAGTGTCAGTCAGGGAACTGGATAAGATTTGAGGGAAAATAGTACACTACAGGTGTAGGTGCAGGATAGTTACAGTTGGCATCATGTTCAGTAGGGACACTATAGGCCAAAAAGCCTGTGCCTGGCCTGTACTGTCCTATGTTATATGAGGAAAGAGCAGAGGAATGCTGCAGAATGGGTTGTTCTTCAGGGATCAGCGTAGACATAATGCGACGAACAGCCTCCTGGGCATGAACACCTCTATAAATACAACTCCACAACTAGAGGTATATGTGCAAGACCTGAACCTCAGTCACTCAGTGCTTGCATTACATGATAGAACGTGAGAGTTGCTGGGACAGCCTGTTGGTGCTTGTAGGAGGTCTATAATCTAAGGTTCATTGTTGCAAGTAATATAGCAATTTGCCTCACAAACTGCAATCATTGTTTGTTCTGACCCAAGACAACAACCGTATAACTGTCGGGCTGGGTAGCTGAGAGTAAAGTTCCTTGTTTCTCCACTCTGTTTAATTCTTCGACCACAGGTGGGCCTGTATACAGATTCCTCTCTGTCCTTGCTCCCCGCCCCATCAACAGGCGCAAGCTCACTGTCAGCCAAGACAGGGTGGCACAGAGGCAAAGCTGGTAGAGTCACTGCCTCACAAAGCCAGAGATCCTGGTTCGATCCTGACCTTGGGTGCTGCCTGGGTTGAGTTTGCACATACCCGCAGTGACCGCGTGGGGTTTCCTCCATCCAGTTTCCTCCCATGTCCCAAAGTCGTGTGAGTTTGTTTATTTATTGGCTTCTGTAAATCGCTCCTAGTGTGTAGAAATTGGGATAACACAAAACTAGCATGGACAAGCGTCAACGGCCATCGTGGACTCAATGGGCTGAAGGGCCTATTTCCACGCTGTATCTCTGAACTAAACTAAGACCTAGTCACGGTGCTCCAGAGTAATGTATGAAATACCCATGTGAGAGATTATGCAGTTGCCAAGCCTTTGCAGTTGCCACAGGCAATGTCTGTATTTCTGATTTACATCAAATAATTAACAGGACCCGTTCAAGAGCAGCAGTGGTGTGTAGGAGGCTTGGCAGATAAGCCCAGCAATATGGCCAGTGTATACAGTGAGCAACTGTCTGTGCAGCTTCCCAATTCTGAATGTTGTCAAGGGGATTACGTTGCTTTGCAGTCTGTAGCGGGTGACTTAAAGTCAGCCCGTAAATCACAGTATTCCCCCCAAAAAATACAGTGGCGTAGTGGTAGAGTTGCTGCCTTACAGCGCCAGAGATCCAGGTTCGATCCTGACCACAGGTACTCTCCGTATGGAGTTTTTACGTTCTCCCCCGTGACCTGCATTGGTTTTCTCTGGGTGCTCCGGTTTCCTCCCACACTCCAAAGGTATACAGATTTGTGGGCTAATTAGCTCGGTATAATTGTAAATTGTCCCCTGTGTGTGTAGGATAGTGTTGATGTATGGGGATCGCTGGTCGGTGCGGATTCAGTGGGCTGAAAGGCCTGTTTCCACACCGTATCTCCAAACTAAACAGCACTAAAAACATAGTTTAATTTTATTGTACTTTCCTCTTTCATGAGATATCAGTAAGAGACGTCACATCATATGATTCGCACTACATTGTAGCTCCTTCAATGGAATTTTAATTAATTTTTTTGCTTTGTTTTGCATTGATTCATTCCAGAATAGAGAACGCTGTCATCTGTCACATGTGGTGTGACACTCTGCTGGCCCACTCGCCATTCACACTTGCACTCAGTATTTCACACTCACACTTTACATTACCAGAATTCACACTGTCACAATGCGGTAGCCTGACACTCATGATGTACTTTTAATAGAGTGGTGCAACACTGACCACATCCTCAGTTACACATCAAAAGTTCATACGTTCATAAGGCAGAGGACCAGAATTAGGACATTGGGCCCATCAACTCTACACTGCCTTGGCTGATCTATCTTTGCCTCTCAACTCCATTCTCCTGACTTCCCCCCATAACCTTTGACACCCTTATTAATCAAGAATCTCTGCTTTAAAAATGCCCAGTGACTTAGCCTCCACAGCTAATAAGTGGCAATGAATTCCAGAGATTCACCACCTTCTGGCTAAAGAAATTCCACCTCATCTCCATTCTAAAGGTACATCCTTTTATTCTGAAGCTCTGCCCTCAGGTCCTAGGCTCTCCCACTAGTGGAAACATCCTCTCCACGAACAGATTTATTCCCGGTGATATCCTTGTCAATCACCCAGCAGTCACAAAGTATCTGGTGAACTTTGCTACAATGAGAATTAAACAATGCAGAGAAAACATGAGTAAAAAGCATTGGATCAACTCATCAGGTTGGGGTGAATCTCAGGGGAACATGGATAGGTGACGGTTCGGGTCCGGACCTTTCTTCAGACTGATTGTAATAGGAGGGAGAAAGATGAAAGAGAAATGAGGGTGGGTCAAAGCCAGGCAAGTAATAGGTGCAGATAGACACAAAATGCTGGAGTAACTCAGCAGGGCCGGCAGCATCTCCGGAGAGAAGGAATGGGTGACGTTTCAGGTTGAGAACCTTTCCTCAGACCCGTTTACTCCAACACTTTGTGTTTTTTGCTCAAGATTCGAACATCTGCAGTTCCTTGTGTCTACCAGAGAAGACATGACTTGCTTTGATATAGCACCTTCCATAACGCCAGAATGTGCATCCAAGTGCAGTCACTGTAATAATCTGAGGAATGCATTGAATGCCCATTTGCATGCAGTGGGATCTCATAAGTAGCAATAAGATGATTGTTGGCAATCTGCTGTGGCTAAACAAGGGACAAATAGCTATCTATTCAGACACAAAGTGCTGGAGTAGCTCAGCGGGTCAGGCAGCATCCCTGGGGAAAGTGGATAGGTGACGTTTCGGGTTGGGGCCTGTCTTCAGACTAAGGGTCCTGACCTGACACATAACCCAACCTTGTTCTCCAGCGATGTTGCCTGACCCCCTGAGTTACTCCAGTACTTTGTGCCTTTTCATTGTAAATTAGCATCTGCAGTTCATTGTTTCTGCTATGTATTCAGCTTTTATATGTATTATAAACTGAAAGGCAATCTCACACGACTGATCAGAGGCAATTTTAGAATATAAGACCATATGGTCATTATTATCACTTTATCTTATTAATACTCCATAGAATATGATTCTTTCTCTATATTTCAAAATGATATGCATAGAAATGCAAAATTAATCACTCATTCGTTCCAATACAAATGTGTTTAAATGATCACAAGTAAATACACACAAAGTAAAAATAATCACCGAGATCCTTCAGGGAAGAAATTCTGTCATCCTTACCCAGTACGTGTCATGAATGAATCCAGGCCCATCACAGCACAGTGGACAGCACAGTGGCACAGCAGTAGAGTTGCTGCCTTACAGCATCAGAGACCCGGGGTCAATCCTGACCACTGGTGCTGTCTGTGTGGAGTTTGCACGTTCTCCCTGTGAGCACGTGGTTATTCTGCAGGAGCTCCGGTTTCCCCCTGCACTCCAAAGACGCCCAGGTTTGTAGGTTAATTTGCTTCGGTAAAATTGTAAATTGGCTCTAGTGTGTAGGATAGTGCTAGTGTACAGGGTGATCACCGTGGACCAAGTGAGCCAAAGGACCTGTTTCCACACTCTATCTCTAAAGTCAATGAACTTGATTCAACTGCCTCCTAAGTTAATCGGGATGAGGAATAAATGCTGGATTTTGGCAATGACATAGCATTCCATCAATGAGTATATCTGAAAAAAATCCTTAACGTTGATTAATAATCACAGAATTAACATTTCCAGTTGATGGCAAAAGGATATCGACCCAAAATGTCAACTCTATTCCTTCCCCTTTTGATGCTGCCTGACCTGCTCAGAAACTCCAGCATTTTCTGAATTTAATTTCCTGATTGTGAATTTACCTGAAGCTTTAAGGCAAGCATGAGAAGTTTGAATATAGACAAAGGGTGGAACTGTCACCAATTCACACTCAGGACAGGTTATCGATAGTTATTCTTCAGAGACCAGGTTAGCTACAAATCCCATTGACTAACATTGACATAAGATCTTGACCTACTGATGAGCAATGACGAGCTTGTTCTGGCACCTTTTGGATATTTTCCACATTTACCGCGAATGAATAATAAATAGAAACCAAGTTTACATTGAAGGAATTTATAAATTGGTTTGCAGACTCACCTTAAGTACAATCACTGCTGTATATTCCAAGGAATTAAGCATCCAAGTTTCGGATAAGAGTCAAAGACATAATTGAAATGCGTGGCATAAGGCCAGCACAGTGGCACAGCAGTAGAGTTGCTGTCTTACAGCGCCAGGGACCCGGGTTCGATTCTGACTACGGATGCATCGGTATGGAGTGTGCACATTCTCCCGCCAAACGCGTGGATTTCCTCCGGGTTATCCGGTTTCCTCCCACATTCCAAAGACGTGCAGGTTCGTAGGTTAGTTGGACTGTAAATTGTCATTAGTAAAGTGTCTAGGATAGAACTAGTGTACGGGTGATTGTTGGTCGGCACGGATTCGGTGGGCTGCAGGGCCGGTTTCTACACTGCACCTCTAAAACTAAAACGCTAAAACTAAATGAAATTACAATGCCATATCCGAATGCAATAAACACTGTTGCCAATCAATTAATAATTGATTGCAAATGCGTTCATCATTGCATGCAAACGTCAGCCGAGAAATTCTATTTACAAGGATCTGCATGGGTTGCTTTACGAAAATAGACACAAAGTGCTGGAGTAACATAGCAGGTCCAGTGGCACCTCTGGAGAATATTGATAGGTGGCATTTTGGGTTAGAACCCCTCTTCAGACTAGATATTCTTCAGTGTGTAAAAATGCACTTTGAGGCACCAGAACAGGTTTGATTTAGTTCCAGAGAGCGGTCTAATATGTAGTATATAAACATAGAAACAGAATGGAGTAGGCCATTCAGCCCTTCGAGTCAGGTCCATGGTCCATTCGCGCCATGGTCTCGATGCCTCCCGGATCGCCGCGTAGAAGCGCGGGTCGGGGCCTCGCAGGTCGGAGTCCGGGTCGGGCGAAGCGGCTGACGGAGCCCATGGCTGGGTCCCGGGACGGCACTCTGGTGGCGAGAAGTGGGGCGTCGACAGCGTGAGGCCTCGTCGGTGGCGGTGAAGCCTCACGACGTTGGGACCTCGGTGGTAGTCAACCCACGGTCGCCGATCGATGGGAACGTGGAGGATCGCTGTGAGGGGAAGAACAATGGAGGACTTGGCGTGGGGGGGGCCACCGTGAGGAAGACAATGGGGATGGGGGGGGAGACAAAGGATAATGGGGACCCAGCTGGGGGATCCGGCATGGGGGAACTGTTTGGGGGGGACAAAAGGGGGAGCCGGCGTGCTTTTTAACTTTGTCAGCGCCGTAGGTGGCTGCTATTTGTATACATTGTGTATACAAGCAAAGAATCTCACTGTGCCCATTCACATGTGACAATAAAGTATTCCTATTCCAATATGATCATGGCTGATCATCTAAACTTAGTACCCCGTTCCTGCTTTTTCCCCATATTCCTTGATTCCTTTAGCCCTAAGAGCTAACTATCTCTCTTGAAAATATCGATAATTGGCCTCCACTGCCTTCTGTGGCAGAGATTTCCACAGATTCACAACTCTCTGGGAGAAGAAGTTTTTCCTTATCTCAGTCCTAAATGGCCAACCCCTTATTCTTAAACTGCGACCCCCGGTTCTGGACTCCCCCAACATTGGGAACATTTTTCCTGCATCTAGCCTGTCCAATCGTTTAGGAATTTTATATGTTTCTATAAGATTCCCTCTCATCCTTCTAAATTCCAGTGAATACAAGCCCAGTCAACCCATTCTTTCATCATATGTCAGTCCCACCATCCCGGGAATTAACCTGGTGAACCTACGTTGCACTCCCTCAATAGTAATAATGTCCTTCCTCAAATGATGAGACCAAAATTGCACACTATACTCCAGGTGAAGTCTCATCTGGGCCTTGTACAACTTCAGTAGGAGCTCCTTGCTCCTAAACTCAAATCCTCTCGCAATGAAGGCCAACATGCCATTAACTTTCTTCACTGCCTGTTATACCTGCATGCTTACTTTCAGTGACTGATGTATAAGCATGCCCAGGTCTTGTTGCACCTCCCCTTTTCCTAATCTGACACCATTCAGATAATAATCTGCCTTCCTGTTCTTGCCACCAAAGTGGATAACCTCACATTTATCCACATTATACTGCATCTGCCATGCATCTGCCCACTCACCCATGCATCTGCCATGTATCTATCCACGTCATCCTGGAGCCCCATAGCATCTTCATCGCAGCTCACACTGCCACCCAGCTTTGTGTCATCTGCAAACTTGTGATGTCACTTTTAATTCCCTCATCTAAATCGTTAATATATATTGTTTATATAAAGACCTGTTCTAGCTAACAAAGCCTGCGCTATGCACCAACTATAGACACAAAATGCTGGAGGAACAGTGGGACAGGCAGCCCCTCTGGATAGGAGGAATGGGTGACGTTTCGGGTCAAGAACTCAGCGGGTCAGGCAGCATCTCTGGATAGAAGAAATGGGCGACGTTTCGGGTCGAGTCCCTTCTGCTCGACCCAAAACTTTACTCATTCCTTCTATCCAGAGATGCCGTCTGTCTCACATTTTCTGTCTATCTTCAGTGTATAAAGACATCTGCTGGTCCTCCCTACACATTTTGTATGCAGCAACTATGTATTTGCATTAAAAAAAAGGAGAGTTTCACAATTCGTGCCTGATAACAACAGTCGACTTAAACTGAGATCTCAGAGACCTGTTTGAATGAAATTAAATGTCTGTTGTACTTTTAAAAGAAAGTTAGTTTTCCCTTTTGAATATCCCTCCCACAATCAAAATAGGATTAAGTGAATCTTCAGTCTAAGAAGGGTCTCGACCCGAAACGTCACACATTCCTTCTCTCCAGAGATGCTGCCTGTCACGCTAAGTTACTCCAACATTTTGTGTCTTAACATTTTAAATGAATATTCGTCTCAGAACTGGTGCCAGACCAGACCAGAGGTCTTAACTCAAAACGCCAACAATCCCTTTGCCTCCACAAATGCTGCTTGGCTTGCTGAGTTCCTTCAGTAAAAAGACACAAAGTGCTGGAGTAACTCAGAGGGTCAGGTAGCATCTCTGGGGAAAATGGGTAAGTACAGCATACAGGAAAGCATACCACTCAGGACCTTTAAATAGTTCCATTCTCTCATTAAACTCTAGTTTAGAGCCTCTCGCCTCGACTTTTAGACTTTTCTATCCTTGGAAGAAAACTGTGACCATCCACCTTATGCTTTTATCAATCCCTATAAGGTCACCTCTCAACCTTCCCTCCTGGGAAAAAAAGTCCCAAAATATCCACTCTCTCCGCATGCCTCATGTTGGTTAGATCCAGCTAACATCCATGTGAATCCTTTCTGTGTCTCCTCTGGCCTAACCACATCCTTCCTATTGCATGATGACCAGAACTGCGCACAATTTTCTAGATGCGGTCTGACCAACATCCTATATAGCTGTAACATACACTCTGGTACTCAGTGCCTCATCTGAAGAAGGCTAGCCATATACTTATTTTCACCATTTTGTCTACCTGTGTCACCACTTTAAGGGAACTATGTACTTACACACCTTGGTCTCCCTGTTCTACAACACTCCCAAGGATCCTGTCATTTACTATATAAGTCCTGTCCTGGCTTATCTTCCCAAAATGTGTCAGTTCATATTCTCCGAGTTAAATTCCATCTGCTGTTCCTTTGCCCACTTTTTCAGATGAGCTTCATCCTGTTTAACCTTAGACAATCTTTGTAGCATTCAACGGAACATTCATGATATCCAAAGCGTCTGCAATGCATACGATCCATAAAATGCATTGTGGTTATGTACCAAGTTTACTCTCACATCACAACTCAAACCCTGACCTTCTTCTTTAGGAATGAAAAGGGCAGAAGGTGCATGGACTCATCACCTTACAGGTTGCCTCCCAAGTCACATATCACCTAAACTCGGAGATATACCGCTGTTCTCCTACATTATCACCAGATCTAATTTCTAGAGCTCTCTCCCAAAAGGCATTGTTGTTTAGCTTAGGGAAACAACGTGGAAACAGGTCCTTCAGCCCACCGAGTTCACGCTGACCAGTGATCCCCATTGCACTGGTTCTATCCCTACACACGAGGGACAAGTTACTGAGGCCAATTAAACCACAAGCCTGTATGTCTTTGGAGCATGGGAGGAACCTGGAGCACTCAAAGAAAACCCACCGATCACAGGGAGAACGTACAAACTCCGTGCAGACAGCACCCATAGTCAGGATCGAACCCGGGCCTCTGGCGCTGTAAGGCAGCAACTCTACCACTGCTCCACTGTGCTGCCCCTAAGCATTGTAGGAGCAGCCTTATTGAGAAGGACCAGTTATTCAAGGAGACTGTCACGTTCTCAAGGGCCTTGCCAGCAATGCCTGGATCCTAAATATCGAATAAGAAAAGCATCCTATGTCGTCCAAGCCGCAAGTAATGTTTAATGCATCCTATTGTCCCAGAATAAGGCAATTTTTCTCCTAAATGTGAATCTGATGTGAGTTACTTAACTATAGGGCCTCATTATCCTTCAGTGTGATGCATTTTAATTACTTTGAGCAATGGATGATGTTTGAAATTTGATTGCAGCATATGACATGCATGACTTAAAGGGACATGGATGATATTAACATAATGTCATTTCTCACACACTGCCACATTTTGCAACAAATTAATTGGTATCAGGCGAGCTGCCTTCTCCGTGCATACATTATGGAAATGAGGACCCAGAGGGTAGAAGAGCAAAAAATATGGCAAAACCCTCCAGGAATTGGACTTGGAATGAGGGGTTTGTCTTTGTGGGACATTTAACCCTAAATCTCCTTCACAGGCAACGAATCTGTCTGTACAAATTATCACCCACTCATCCATCTGTATCGATTAATACAGTCCTCTCTATCCCCACCTTTTCCCCATCTGCATTGAAAAGTCGATTATGGGAGTGTGCAATAGATATTTCTTCAATTTTTATCGTGCTAGGTTCATGGGGCATAAAGGTGGCACAGCGGTAGAGTTGCTGCCTTACAGCGCCAGAGACCCGGGTTCGATCCTGACCACGGGTGCTACCTTGTACGTTCCCCCCTTGACCTGCGTGGGTTTTCTCCGGGAGCTCTGGTTTCCTCCCACACTCCAAAGTCGTACGGCTAACTGTAGGCTAATTGTCTTAGTAAAATTATAAATTGTCCCTAATGTGTGTGGGATAGTGATAATATAAGGGGATCGCTGATCGGCACGAAGGGCCTGTTTTAGTGCTGCATCTTTAAACTAAACTAAAAAAAAATCAATTGATAGGTATGTCAATATAAATAGAAATATTGCCCAATAAAATAATAGAAATATAAATATCAATATAAAGAGAAATTCTTCAGGTAATAGATTTGAAGAATAATTTGGCTTCTTAACACTATTCGCAACTCAGAAATGCATTACATAAATATAACTCATTTGGTTTCTTACAGCATTCTCACTTTCTACTCTCTAACAACTTACCTTTACAATAACTTGAATTTACATTTTATGTTTTGATGAAGGATCATTAACTTTAAACATTTACCCCCCTTCCACCAATATTCCTGGCACATTGTGTAATACCAGCATTTTTGTTTTTTTATTTCATTCTTCCAGCAGTATTTTGCTCTTGCTTCTTACAACACATAAGAAATAATAGCTGATATTCAGAAACCAAGGGAAAATAAATCCCAGAACTACTCTTTTGTTCCACTCCAATGCATTGGACCTGCTTTTAACTCGAGATAGCAGACAGATCTATGGCGGAGCTAGCTTGAATGTTATCTACAGCTGTAGAAGTGAAGATGAAGCCCAGGATAATATTAACTCCCAGGCCTCACTTAAATCCCGATTTCCCTCCTGTTATGGGCTGGAAGCTGTTTGAAAAAAAAAAAATATGGCCTAAAGGCACTAGCCAGCATATGATCAACTTCTGGTTCCAAGCCATGTTAGACTGGAGTTCAGTCTAACAAAAAAGTACTGACATTAATACTGTTCATGACTTCAGGATATCCCAAAAGCACTTTACAGGCTATAAAGTACTTTTGAAGCACTCCAGAGGAACAGCAAGTCATCCTTTGACTGAACATATTACAGCTTTCCAGACTCACAATGGAATTCAACAATTCCAGATAATGATCATACTATTTCCCTTTTTATCTCCTGTGGACCCTTCCCGTGTGTCTTGCATTGAGCTCTATCATCTCTCATCATTTAATTTTTGCTTCACACCATCCTATCATAGGCCTTCACTTTTATTCTTTCCTTCCCTTGTTACTTTCTCTGCATCTTACATCGTGCCTTAACATTTCAACAACTCTGATAAAGGGTCGTCCATTTTCTCTCTCCCCATATGCCTCCTCACCCGTTGAGTGTTTCCAGCATTTTTATTTTGTTTTGAAAATGGCATATTTTCTAATCTTGATCTCTAACGCAAACTTAGTTTTTAAAATATAGAACGTGTTGTAGTGTTCATTCAGACCAACTTCAGTTACAGCTTCCTCATTCATTAAATTTCCAATTAATAATGAAGCATATATGAAGTCAGAGACAGAAGGAACTGCAGATGCTGGAATCTTGTGTAGAACACAAAGTGCTGGAGTAACTCAGCAGGTCAGGCAGCATCTCTGGAGGACATGGATAGGCGGGTTTATGGTCGGGACCTGTCTTTGAACCGAGTCCTTTCTTACAGATAGGAATCTAGGACACAGATAGATGACCCAAAATATCTTCTATCTATGGTCTCCAGAGATGCTGCCTGACCCACTGAGTTATTCCAGCCATTGTGTTCTACATAAATTAAGTCACTAGGCTTGTATCCTGTGGTATACATCAGGGAAAGACAGGGAGTAATTAACTCCCAGTCAGTCTGAAGAAGGGTTTTGGCCCGAAATTGTGCCTATCTCCTTCTCTCCTTAGATGCTGCTACACCCACTGAGTTTCTCCAGCACTTTTTGTACCCTCGATTTTCCAGCATCTGCAGTTCCTTCTTTAACAGGGAGTAAGTAAGATAGTTTGTTCACGCTAGGGTTTCAATAGCTATCTATTGTTAGAGCAGGAAAACCTGAAAGAAAAACATACCAGAAGTGAGTGAAAGAACTTCACCATCTCACTGTGGCTGGCTTTATTAACTTTATACAGTTACATGGGTACAAGTTCCATTTCCTAAAGTGGGGTGGTGCAGCGGTAGAGCTATTGCCTTACAGCGCCAGAGACCCAGGTTTGATCCTGACTACGGGTGCTTGTCTGTGTGGAGTTTGTACGTTCTCCCCGTGACCTGCGTGGGTTTTCTCCAAGATCTTCAGTTTCCTCCCACACTCCAAAGACATACAGGTTTGTAGGTTAATTGGCTTGGTATAATGTAAAATTGTCCCTAGTGTGTGTAGACCAGTGTTAGTGTGTGGTGGTCGCTGCTCGGTGCGGACTCAGTGGGCTGAAGGGTCTGTTTCCGTGCTGTATCTCTAAACTAAACTAAACCAGCAAAAAGCCAAACCATTTTCATACCTCTGAATACAAAGAAATTAAGTTGACCATCTGAGGAAAATTAAAAAAGTGTTAAATCTTTCAATGCAATGGATGGACACAGTTCTTATATCCTCATATAATCACAAGGAGCTAATCATATAATGATGGAGCTAATCTTCTCATGGCAATAAAGTTACAAGGAGTTAATCTTTATCCCCTACTTTTATGACATATAATAATCCTCTAATCCCAGCATAAAGGGAAATTAATTCTCTGATCCAAGAGTAATAATGATGGTTAATACCCCAATCCCAGTATAACCGTGAGGTGTTTATCCTTCAATATCAGTCTAATAACCAGAGGTTAATGCTCTCATCTCAGTGTAACAATGAGAGGTCAATCCCCTCACCCCAGCATAATAACAAAGAGTTTGTCCTTCAATATCATCATAATAATGAGAGGTTAATCCTTTCATCCAGGTATAATAATGAGGTGCATCTATGTGTCCCAGAACAATAACGGGGGTTAATCCTCTCGCCCTCGTGTAATAACCAGAGGTGGATCTACACATCCCAGTGCAATATTGAGGGGCTAATCCTTTCAAGCCACCTGAGTAATGAGAAGTCAACTCCTATTCAATGGTCATTTTTTATTCCCATATTCTGTACAAGGAAAAACAGATTTAGATTAAAGTTGGCGCAAAATATTCGCCCGGGAAAATGAGCTAGGTAATCAGGATCTTGCCTTCTAGAGCTTTGGTTAAAATCTTTGATTCATTCTATGTGTTGTTGAGAATGAGTCAGATGGTGGCTTTAACTCATGGCCCTTGCAGAAGGTGCCGGATTTGCTTAGGGAATTACTAATTCACTCCGATACTCCAGGTAGGCAACACTCGCTCAAGAGTAGTGCCCCTGGACTGACCAGGGGGATCTATCCTAACAGATGGAAAAGTCCCATGGTTTTGTTCAGGAGTCCACATTTGTAAAGGCTGGGATCAATGTTGCTTGGTGAGAACTCTTTGCTGGGCTCTGTATTAGCTGCAGTTTGTACATCACTGTTATTCTACCAGCTTAGAGAAAAGGTACTGTAAATCTTACCATTTATCTCTTTTATTCCAGTATTATATGCTGATAAAGTGCGGGCGGAACGGTGGCACAGCGGCAGAGTTGCTGCCTTACAGCGCCAGAGACCTGGGTTCGATCCCGACTGTGGGCGATGTCTATACAAAGTTTGCATCTTCTCCCCGTGACCTTGTGTTTTTTCCCCGGCTGCTCCGGTTTCCTCCCACACTCCAAAGACGTACAGGTTTGTAGGTTAATTTGGTTTTGGTAAAAATTGTAAACCCTAGTGTATAGAATAGTGCTAGTGCACAGAGGTCGCTGGTCAGAACGGACTCGGTGGGCCAAAGGGCCTGTTTCTGAGTTGTATCCCTAAACTAAACACCTGAAATTTTTATTCGGAAATTGATCATCCCACTGGTTGTTCATAAAGGGCATCCTATCTGACAAGCAAGATCTTTGACTGGTGCTGACGGGTATGGTATTTGGTTGAAGAAAATCTTCCTGGGGATACAGTAGCTATTTGTTTTGCTCTCACTATTGACCTCCAAATTAATTTGAAACCTACTTTGTAATGTTCTACCAGCAAGGGGGGGCTGGCTGTCAGAGTCCTGCAAAGCAAGCCCATCAAGTCCCACCACTCCACAACAAGCACCAGCCGCAAGACCTACCCAATACTTTTAGGGTGCGATGCTGACAGCCCCTCTCCCCCAAAATACCCCTATCCTTATCTCCCCATGAACCATCTCTCACCCAGAAAGGTGAACTTATTCAGGTTCAGGGCAGCATGGTGGTGCAGTGGCAGAGTTGCTGCCTTACAGTGCCAGAGACCCATGTTCGAATTTAATCTGAGTTTGTCTGTATGGACTTTATACGTTCTCCTAGTGACCCAGTGGATTTTCTCCAGGTGCTCCAGTGTCCTCTCACACTACAACGATTTACAGGTTTATTGGCTTTGGTAAGTTGTAAAATTGTCCCTAGTATGTGCACGTTACTGGACAGGTGAACGCTGGTCGGCATGGACACGGTTGGCCTGTTTCCTGCTGTATTTCTAAAGTGTAAAGTCTAAAGGTTGGACAGGTAATCTGTCACAAGAGTTGTAAACATAAAAAAATGCCTCTGGTGGAAGATGTGATAAAAATGATAATTGTACCCAAAACTTCAGATGGAGGTGGAGTAATTTTCCGAATAGATTACATGGCCTCCCAGCTGTTGCAACATCCTGACTTATGGCCACTCGTACATCCGAACAAGCTACCATAAATATTTTAAATTCAAATGAGAATTAATCATGAGCGAATCTTACATGTAACCGCTCGATAACAATCAGACACAATTTTCTTGTTAGAACACAGGCTGCCAGTTTCACAGTGGGAGGCCACATACCTCCTGATTCAGGGAATGTTTCTTCCCAGCTGTTATCAGGGAACTGAACTATTCTATCAACAATTAGAAAGCAGTCCTGAGCTAATATCCGCCACATTGGAGAACCACTGAAATCATTAATCAGATTTTACTTGATTTATTTTATTTTGCACTAAACGTTATTCCCTTTATCATGTGTCTGTGGATGGCTCAATTGTAATCATGTATTGTCTTTCCACTGACTGGTTAGCTCGCAACAAGAGCTTTTCACTGCACCTTGGCACATGTGACACTAAACTGAGCTAAACTAAACTAAATTAAATCTTAGTTAAACTAAACTAGTGAGACAGTTGCTTTGGAAATGGTCAAGCAATTGTTTCCATTGATATTTGTGCAATACTCTATTAAAGGATGTATCAGAAACTAATATTCAAGCCCATGAAGACCAGTCATCGAGCATGGGACATCCTGATTCTGTATCAGCAGCCTGCTCGGGATTGGAAAATGGAAGTGGACTTGTGTTTCCCCCAGACATTGTGGCTACAACACTCCGGCCAGACATGGTCCTGTGGTCCACAACAGTCATGTTGGCATACGTTGTGGAATTGACAGTTCCATGGGAAGGTGGTGTTGAAGAAGCTTATGGGAGGAAAAAGACAAAGTACTCTGAACTGGCAACTGAAGCTGCCCAGAATGGCTGGAAGACCTGGCGAAGTGGGATGCAGGGGATTTGTTGCTACATCTATGACCAGGCTATTAAATAAAATGGGGGTGAGGGGTCGCCCCCTCCAACAAGCAATCAAATCATTATCAAATTCTGCAGAAAAAAGCAGCAATTGGATTTGGATCGACGGGAGAGATAACAATTGGGCGGCAAGATGAAGACAGGAGGGTATGGAATTGCGGGGGGGGGGGGGGTGTAACTGGGACGCCAGGTATCACCGTTGAGCCCTCTGGAGATGTTGTGGGCTTATCAATGAAACGTCAAAATAGGAGGGTGCCCACCTGATGACCCCGATGATGTACCTGCCCTACCTTTCACCACTCCAATCCCACTGCAAATAGAAAGAGTGCCGACTTACTGCAGGGATTGAAACATCCAGTCCTATTAGCTCTACTACAGTAACTAGGCAGGAGAAGACAATAAATACATGTTCATGTTAAATGGTACTTATCATCACTATCAACCACTCCACCATATTAGTGAGGTATATTAAGTGATTCTGTGTGTTTCCCAACATAGGTGGCACAGCAGTAGAGTTGCTGCCTTACAGCGCGAGAGACTACGGGTGCTGTCTGTATGGAGTCTGTACGTTCTCCCCGTGACCTGCATGGGTTTTCCCTGGCAGCTTTGGCTTCCTCCCACACTCCAAAGACATACAGGTTTGTCGGTTAATAGGCTTGGTAAAATTGCCCATTGTCCCTAGCTTGTGCTAAGATAGAGTTAATGTGTATTAATGTACGGGGATTGCTGTTCGGTATGGATTCGTAGGCCGAAGGGCCTGTTTTCGCGCTGTATCTCTAAACAAAACTAAATTAAGCCAAAGTCCATCTATAAAAGTGGAACCTTTGTAACCCGGGGATAGCCTGCATTTTAGTCTGGTCCCAACCAAAAATGACATCTATCCATTTTCTCCTGAGATACTGCCTGACTCACTGGGTTACTCCAGTGCAATGTGTCTATCTGTGGTATAAACCTGCATCTGCAGTTCCATCTTGTTACTGTATTTATCTTCACTGCAGGCTTAATTCTGGAAATATTGTGAAGCTACACATAACAAGAAGATCCCCACACTTCATCACCACCCTGTCTGGGTGGCATCTAAGCTTGTCTCTTCCGCACATCCCATCCCCCGGAAAGATAACAATCTAGATTGGTAGGAATGTGGAGAGCAGAAGGAGAGATCACATTTGGCTCGGATACGCCTGCGGTTGAATTGCCCAAGCAGCTGAACAGTTGAACTAAATGGCAAAGATGATATGCGTGAAGCAGAGGACTTTGGGCTGGGTAGAGGAGTGCTGCCAACACCTATAGAACATAGAACAGTACAGAACACAGCCCACAATGTCTGTGTGGAACATGAACTAGTCTCATCTGCCTGAACGTGACCCATATACCTCCAGTCCCTGCATATTCATGCGCCTATCTAAAAGTATTGTCAACACTGCTATCATCCCTGCCACCACCACCACCCCTGGCAATGCACTCCAGACACTTATAACCATATAACCATATAACAATTACAGCACGGAAACAGGCCCTCTCGGCCCTTCCAGTCCGTGCCGACCATTTGTTTTCCCCTAGTCCCATCTACCTGCACTCAGACCATA
Source organism: Okamejei kenojei (assembly GCA_035221665.1). NCBI lineage: Eukaryota > Metazoa > Chordata > Chondrichthyes > Rajiformes > Rajidae > Okamejei > Okamejei kenojei. Next base: position 17,042,510 of record CM069150.1, on the reverse strand, counting down.
CCCCTCCATTCCCTTCACGTCCATATACCTATCCACTTTACTCTTAAATGTTAAAATCGATCCCGCCTCCACCACTTCTGCTGGAAGCTCATTCCACACAGCCACCACCCATGGAGCCATACAATACATAGCTACAAGATGTAAGTAAATAAGATCAATTCACTGCTATTGATGTCATCCCACTCTTAACAAATGGAAAGTTTGGCCTCAGGGCCATAAACCTGAGATATGATGGAAGAACACTGTGATTAATTAGATTACCAAACATATCTCCTCCAACCTTAGCGCTTCATGGACCATTGACCCTACAGATGTGTCCCAGGCTATTATCTCTCAAACTATCACCGATTTTATCACTTCCAGCTCGTTACCCTTCACAGCCTCTAATCTAATCTAACCTTCCAACTCTGAAGAAGGGTTCTGACCCGAAACATCACCTATTGCTTTTCTTCAGAGATGCTGCCTGATCCGCTGAGTTACTAATACCTCCTCCCTCTTCTCACTCTGTGCGTATCCATTTCTCCCACTATCCAGCCCCGGCCACCCCTCCTTCACACTCAAGTCCCATTCCTGGCCCTTCATTTTTCTTTATCCCCCATCTTTCCCCTCCAGAATGTCCCATCCACCCCTGTCCTTACCTTTGTCTTCACATTTAACTCCTCTTTACTCCATACCTGACACCCTTTTGTCTTAAAAAGAAGACAAGCCTTTGTCACCTTGTTTTTGAGTATGTGTGTATGTATATATATATATATATATATATATATGTATGTGTGTGTGTGTGTGTGTGTGTGTATATATATATATATATATATATACACATGTGTGTGTACTTGTGAGTTTGTGTATATATACACACTGAACTTTTCTCTCTCTCTCTCTCTCACTTATCATATTGTTTACAGTGTACTATGTTTACATATTCTGTTGTGCTGCAGCATGTAAGAAATTCATTATTCTATCTGGGACATATGACAATAAAACACTCTCTTGACTGTACCCCCCTCTACTGTATCCACCTATCACTCGCCTGGCTTTGTCATGCTCCCACCTCTATTCCAGCTCTCCCTCTCCCCCTGCTGCAATCAGTCTGAAGAAGGGTCCTGACCAAAAACATTGCCCGTCCATTCCCTCCACAGTTACTGCCTGACCCGCTGAGTTCCTCCAGTGTTTTGTGTTTTGATCGGAATGCCAGCATTTGCAGTTCTTTTTATTTCTCTCTCTCTCTCTCTCTCCCTCCCCCCTCTCTCTCATTCTCTCTCTCTCTCTAATATCTGTGTTTGATTGATTGGGCAGAAGAGGGTGCAATGCAGCTTTTAATATTCAAACACATCTGTTTCAGACCACACAGAAAATCGATACCTCAGTAATTACAGCCTTTCAAACAAATCCATGTGCTATGGAAATGAGAATCAGGTCTCCTGTTATTGGAAAGGAGAACAAACACAGCTTGTACCTCCTCTAGAACAATGTCGCTGACTACAGACAAGAATCCAACACAGGAGGCATGAGAATAATGAATAGAACTGGTCTCTTATCCTTGGCAGATGCCAATAGAAATATTTGTCTAAATGATGTATTTCTCAATTTTGTGCCTACCTCTTAGAGCTGCTATTGGCAACATCATTCAGCTTGTCCACACAGCCTGAATCGGACAATGCTCAACACACCATCGTAACTCTGCTTTCAACACTCATATACCAACTAATAACACATGCTTTGGGATAGAAATTCCCGTGCACAATGCAATCTATGGCATGATGGCACAGCAGTAGAGTTGATGCCTTACAGCGCCAGAGACCCGGGTTTGATACTGACTACGGGTGCTGTCTGTGCGTAGTTTGTACATTCTCCCTGTGACCTTCGAAGGTTGTCCCCAGGAGCTCCGGTTTCCCCCCACACTCCACAGACGTGCAGATTTGTAGGTTAATTGGTTCAGTATAATTGTAAATTGTCCTTGGTGTGTGTAGGATAGTTGCATTAGTGTGCGGGGATCGCTGGTTGGCGCGGACTCGGAGGGCCAAACTAAACTAAACTAAACTAAACTAGGAGATTTTAACTGAGGGAATTGGTGACTCTTTGCAGGCACTGCATGCTGTGGCAAATTGTATCTCATTCCTCCTGGACTGTACCTCGGTCAGCTGTGATGGAATCTCCACTCTAATATATTAATGTAATTACACCCTTAGGAAATGGAGTGAGTTTTGAATGTAGGATCAGGCCTTAACTTCAACGCTCTGCATTTTTAATTCTAATTTACACAAAGAATTATATGCTGTACACACTGAAAAATCACTTCTCCGAGACCTCACACAAAACCAGCTCAACCTCTCATGGCCGCTTATTCTAACGTGCAGACCTTTTAAACGAAGAAATCCACAGGTATCAGCAATTAATCATATACAGTAAGTGCTTAAAATTCAGCCCCAAAGTACAGCAGTGAATTTACCATTTAAGTGGTGCATGACTATAATAAGGTAATCGTAAAATAAAATATAACGTAAAATCTTTCTCTATACACATGTCATGGCTTAGTTAAGCTTTTTGTTTAATACAGCGTGGAAATAGGCCCTTCAGGCCACTGAGTCCAAGATGATCACCAGTGCACACTAGTTCTACTTTATCCTACTTTCTCATCCACTCCTTACATACTCAGGGCAAGTTTTGGAACGTGGGAGGAAACCGGAGCACCAAGAGGAAAGCCATGTGATCACAGGGAGAACGTGCAAACTCCACACAGGCTGCACCCAAGATCAAGAATTGAACTCGGGTCTCTGGCGCTGTGAGGCAGCAGCCCTAAGCTGCAATTTGCAGACAGCACCCGAGGTCAGGATTGAACCCTAGTCTCTGGCGTTATAAGGCATTGGCTCTACCAACTGTGCCACCATGTCGCCATGTTATAGTGATTTGTAATTACTTGAGGAAAATAATAGACGTGCGTCAAAGAGATAAGTGTCCTTGACTGTGCACAATTAACATGTCAATGCACTACTTTTTAAATTATGAGAAACAAAGTGGTTCGGGCAGCATCTGTGGAGAAAATGGACAGTCTATCCATTCTCCCTCCACAGATGCTGCCTGGCCCGCTGTGTTCTTTGTTTTTTGCTCAGGTTTGCCCAGGTCCTGACAGGATATTCCCTAGGACATTGAGGGAAGTTAGTGTAGAAATAGCAGGAGCTATGACAGAAATATTTCAAATGTCATTAGAAACGGGAATAGTGCCGGAGGATTGGCGTCCTGCGCATGTTGTTCCATTGTTTAAAAAGGGTTCAAAGAATAAACCTAGCAATTATAGACCTATTAGTTTGACATCAGTGGTGGGCAAATTAATGGAAAGGATACTTAGAGATAATATCTATAAGCATCTGGATAAACAGGGTCTGATCAGGAACAGTCAACATGGATTTGTGCCTGGAAGGTCATGTTTGACAAACCTTCTTGAATTTTTTGAAGCGGTAACTAGGGAAATTGATGAGGGTAAAGCAGTGGATGTTGTCTATATGGATTTCAGTAAGGCCTTTGACAAGGTTCCCCATGGAAGGTTGGTTAAGAAGGGTCAATCTTTGGGTGTTAATGGTGGAGTAGCAAGATGGATTCAACAGTGGCTGAATGGGAGATGTCAGAGAGTAATGGTGGATGGCTGTTTGTCAGGTTGGAAGCCGGTGACCAGTGGGGTGCCTCAGGGATCTGTGTTGGGTCCACTGTTGTTTGTCATGTACATCAATGATCTGGATGATGGGGTGGAAAATTGGATAAGTAAGTATGCAGATGATACTAAGATAGGTGGTGTTGTGGATAATGAAGTAGATTTTCAAAGTCTACAGAGAGATTTGGGCCATTTGGAAAAGTGGGCTGAAAGATGGCAGATGGAGTTTAATGCTGTTAAGTGTGAAGTGCTACATCTTGGCAGGACAAATCAAAATAGGACGTACATGGTAAATGGTAGGGAATTGAGGAATGCTGTGGAACAGAGGGATCACAAATGGTCGGCACGGACTGGAAGGGCCGAGAGGGCCTGTTTCCGTGCTGTCATTGTTATATGGTTATATGGTTTCCAAATCTGAATCTCTGTGTCTCTATTTTTTAAATGGAACTGACTACCACAATCTTAGTTTTTTTAGTTTGTAGTCTTTAGCGATGCAGCGTGGAAACAGGTGCTTCGACCCAACGAGTCCACGTCGACCCACAATTATCCAAACATTGTGTAGGATAGAATTAATCCTACACACTAGAAGCAATTTACAAAATCAATTAACCTACAGACTTGTATGTATTTGGAGTGTGGGAGGAAACTGGAGCATCCGAAGAATACCCACACGGTCACAGGGAGAACGTACAAAATCATTAAAGGGCCTGTCCCACTGCGGCAAACTAATTTGCGAGTTTAGAAGAGTTTGCACTTGACTCACACTCGCAGCATGGTCAACACGTGGTCCTAGGAGGTCACTGGAACTCTCCTTCATGCTCGAGGGAAGTTCCCGCATACCCGTGGCCTCAGTTTTCAGCATATTGAAAAATATTCCACGAGTAAAAATTGGTCGACATGGTTCTTTTGAACTCGCAGTGCAGTGGAGTGGGGTCACTAGGCAGTCGAGGTAGCCATAGGCAATCTCCTTTGCTGACCTGGCATTTTAATTGGCTCATTGGAGTTTTCAGAACCAAGGAAAACCGACCGGTAATGTCAAATGCCCGCTAAACCTTATTATAAGTTGTCTTGTTTCATAAAAGTGTCTCCACTCCTTCTCCCCCCTTATCTCCCCTTCATTCACCCTCTCTCTGCCCCCCTCTCCACACTCTCTAAAGGACGTACCATAACTGTGCCAGCCGTCTTTTACTTTCCTGTTCATCGCGGGTGTGAATTTCAGACAGCGCTCCCCCGCTTTCCCTGGCCCCTGCCTTTGCGGTGTGTTTGTCGGGGGTATGGAGGCGTGGGGGTGTGTGTGTGTGTGTGCGCGACAGGCCCTTAAGCAGAACACTGCACGCTCTCACTGGACTGGCTGTGATTACGCCCTATCTATTTTTACAGTGTTTTTGAAAGATAAGTGCGAGCTTGTACACAAAGGTTAACTTTTCATCTCCTCCCTGAAATTTCAATTTTGTTTCACAACTGCTGCCTGACCTGCTGAGTGTTTCCAGCATTTTCTGTTTTAATTTGGTTTATGTAGCATCTGCAGTTCATTTGCTGATTTTCACTAGGATTAACTTACCCGTTCTCCTCAGAAAAGTGGTGTTGCATCTCTTGTGTCCATTTGAGAAGCTTGAACTTCATAACCGGGGAGGAATTTCTTTGGACAGAGGGTGGTGAGTCTGTGGAATACATTGCCACAGACAGCGGTGGAGGCCAAGTCATTGGGTATTTTTAAAATGGAGATTGAGAGGTTCTTGATTAGCAAGTGCGTCAAAGGTTACGGGGGGAAGGCAGGAGAATGGGGTTGGGAGAGAAAAATTGATCAGCAATGATCGAATGGCAGAACAGACTTGATTGGCTGAATGGCCTAATGCGGATCCTATGACTTATAGGCTTACAGTCTAACACAGTGTTTCTCAAACATTTTACCCTTGCGGAACCCTTGAAATAATTTTCATCTCAGGGAACCCCTACATAAAAATTATTAAATATTTTTATTAATCTAAAATAAAAGGATACAAATACTTTTTTTAATATTCATATAACATCCCTAAATGTTTGGTAAAAATTACTAAATGGGTGAATGAGGGACTGTACCTGCACGCCAGGACGCACCGACTGATGGAGACTGTGCATGCGTCTGTACTCGAGTGAGTCACTTGATGATACACAAATCTGGCACATACAGCTCCTGTCCATTGACCACTGCAGGCCGTGTCACACTGACGCTGTATAGACACCGCTAAATATATTCCCTATGATTATTATACTTTTAAACGATATAACAGGTTGAAGACTTTATTATAATACCCATGAATCTTCCAAGAATATGCCGTACGTGTATAATAAATTTACGAATACGAAATTAAACACAAAAAATGACTCATAAATGCATTTACAAATGATTAGCCTATTTATAACAATTTCGCTCGGAACCCCTGGTGACCTCTCGCGGAACCCTAGCGTTCCGGGGAACCCCGGTTGAGAAACGCTGGTCTAACCAAAAGGCAGAATCTTTGCCCTTCTACATCAGTTTATGAACCACGATTTGCTTGATCATATCTATGGCATGGAGATGCAACAAATCATCATTTGATTCAGATGTAAGCAGGTTAAGCACTGTGGCCACAAGCTGATTGAAAAATAAATGACAATGTTCACTAAAATGCCAGAGAGATTTGAATTATATTTTTCAATTAGCGTAGATAGAAATCTTATATAACAACGTGCCTCTTGTTCAAACCCAAGAAGGCAAGAACTTCCTCAGACATTCAAACACACTTAAAATTTTGTCAATAAGTGCAGTGAAAAAAGCAGATAATTGAATGTGTATTGAGAGATGATGTTTACAATAAAGCTAAGTGAAGTACAAGTGTAAAAGGTTGAAGAAGCAGAGGGGGAATAGGAAATTAGAGAATGAGGGAGCGATCATGGCCTGCTGTGTGTTTTAAATAGTAAGATTATATGAGAACTTACCAGTTCGAAGTTTGATCTGTATTTTATGAGGAGTTACGATGAGGGATTACGTGAAGACCCCGTCCAGCACGCATGCGCGACATTTCTTCAAAGCAGCGGTGTGGATTCACAGAAAAACACAACAATTGAAATAAATATAGTAAAGAAAAAATAAGAACTTAATTACCAGTTGATCTGTATAATAGAGGGTGGGAGCGGAGGGCACGTAATCCCTCATCATAACTCCTCATAAAATACAGATCAAACTTCGAACTGGTAAGTTCTCATTTAACCTTACTATTTTACTTCGGAGTCACGTGAGTGACTACGTGAAGACTTCAAAGCTCTGTGAATCCGAAACCGTGTACCAGCTCATGATTCACTCACTGCCTGAAGACCTTAGAGGGAGGAAGCATGTTATACAATCAACAATAACCTGTTTGTGAACAATAAAGGTTTATTAATGATAACAAAAAACAGAGAGCTCCCCAGGCTTAAATTAAATATTAGCTGCAGACTCTAAAATTCTGTCTGCAAATGTAGCAGGTTCCGTCAGCGGCTTATTATAAAACCTTTGGAAAGTTCTTTCCGAGGACCATCCTGCTCTGGCCAGAATATGGTCCATAGGCACATCCATTCGCCTAGCCGCCGACGTAGATGCAGCCCTGGTGGAATGAGATTTGTAAACATTAGTATCGACCCCGCGGACTTAAGCACCTGCTTGAGCCATCTTGAAATGGTTTGGCTCGTCACCTGACCATGAGGCTTCTTGTGGCTTATCCATAAGGCTTTTTCTCTCCCTCTTAAGTTATATGTTGTGTCTATGTAATTGGCGAGATGGGTCTTGGCACACAACCGTGGGTCAGGTGAGTATGCCCGGAACTCCATTACTGGAGGCGTGGTACCTGGTCTAGTTTGTTTGACCAGTCCCTGAATGTGAAATGTGATACAGTCCATGACTCTGTCATGCTGTCCAGCCTCAGAAGGTGGATGGACTGTACCCTTTGAGCTGACACTAGTGCCATGAGCATGACTGATTTCAGTGTAAGTTGTTCCAGCGTGAGTGACCTGGGTGGTGGCCATCCCCTAAGGTACGTCAGTACAATGCTGACATCCCAGATCTGAGTGTACCTAGGCCTAGGGGAATTGGTGTTAAAAATGCCCCTCATGATTTTGACCACTAGTGGATGGGACCCCAAAGTCAATGTTGTCCTGCTGCTGGAACCAAAATAAGCTGACAACGCACTCTTGGCTGTATTAATGGCGCTGTAGCTGAGTCCTTCCCGATGTAATCCAACCAGAAACTCCACAACACTGGTGGCTGTAGCTGTAGTGTAGGTAGTTCCTGTTTTGGAGCAATACCGTTCCCCATTTTTTCTTATGTTGGTCAGGTATTGTCTCCTGGTGGACTCCCGGTGGGATGCGGTCATCATGTTGATGGCGTCCTCAGACAGTCCCAGGCCCAGTAGAGGTCTTTTTAGAATCTGCAAGCAGGAGATTGACTCTGTCATGGCACGGGTGACTAATGCCTGACACTGGGTGGATTAATAACTCTCGACTGCTGGGGAATTCCAACGGTGTTTCAACAGCCATGTCGAGGGCCACTGGGAACCATGGCTGTGTAGGCCAGTCGGGTATTATCAAGATTCCTGAAGCGGAATCCAATTGAATCTTGCGTAATACCCGACTGATGAGCAGAAGGGAGGAAAAGCATAAAAGAACATTTTCCCCCAATGCAGCGAGAATGCATCAACTGCTGCTGCCTCAGGGTCTGGTTCCCAAGCGACATACATTGGTACCTGGTGATTCAGCCTGGATGCAAATAGATCGATATGTGGTGTGCCATATTGCTTTGTAATTTCAGCAAATATTTTGGGATTTAACATCCATTCGATGTTATCATTGAATCTGCGTGACCTGGTGTCTGCCACTGTAGGTAGGTAAGTTGCTGATAACCAAATATGTCTTTCAACACACCATTGCCAGATTAGGTTGACCAAATTGTCACACGATATCGACTTTACACCACCCATGTGGTTGATATAAGCCACCACCGTGGTATTATCTAATTGCAACCGGACATGTGCATGATGCGTATTAGCTGAATATGCTTTTAAACCCATAAAACGCACCCAACATTTCTAAGTAGTTGATACCCCGTGTCCTGTAGGCAAGATGATTCAAATTTAGTCCATCTGCCCCCTGTGCTGGATTGCATGTTAGTTGCTCCCTAGCCCAAAGCACTGGCATCCGTTTGAATGGTTAATACTGGGTTGGTGATTATTATGGGACTGGAGCTGAGCCTTACGTTCCTTGCCCACCATTGTAACTCTGGAATGGATTCAGCAGTTAAACTCATAGCTCGGTCAAAGTGACCTGAGTTTTGCTTTAGTGCATGCACTTTTGCTCTTTGCAAATTTTGATTGTGCAAAGGCCCAAATTGAACAGCTGGAAAGCTGCTACCATTTTGCCAATAACTCTGGCTACCTCCCGTATGGTTGGCTGATGTTTATTCATGAGTTTGTTGCATGATAGTGCCAATTCTGATGCTTTCCCCTTCGGCAGAGTTACAATCATGCGAACAGTATCAATCGTAAATCCAAGATAGTCCATGGCAGTGGACGGTGTAAAATTGGATTTATCTGGATGTATGACAAACCCCAAAGTTTCAAACAAACGTTTGGTGGCTGCTACTGCCAAAATGGCTGTCTCCAAGGTTTTCCCTACTATTAAAATGTCGTCTAAATACGTCATGACTATATGCTTTTGTTTCCTCAATAATGCCAAGGCAGGTTTTTAAGATTTTAGTGACAGCCTTGGAGCGGAGGTTAGCCCATTTGGTAAGGCTTTAAATTGCCATAGCTGTTTCATCCAGATAAATTTTAAGTATTTACGATGCTCCTTGTGTATGGGTACTGAGTAGTAGGCATCTTTTAAATCAATGCTTGCTAGAAAGTACCCTCTAGAAACCAACAGTCTGGCTGTTTCAAAAGTATCCATCTTGAAATGTATCTTCTTAACAGACGCGTTTAAAGCAGTTAAGTCAATGATGATGCGACATCCACCATCTTTTTTTTGATTTTAGTGAAAATATTGGGCACAAATTCCAAAGGTTCATGTTTTGTTCTTTCAATGACACCTTTTGTAGCCATGAACGCTGCTGAGTATATACTTGTCATTAGTGATGGATTCCCATGCATCCAAAAACAAGTGCAATCTCCCCCCTGTTAGTATAGAGCCCCTACTGCTCATATGCTGAGAGGAACCAGACCCACCTACCTCCATGGTTATTGGTGCTTCTTCTGCCTCTTCGCTGGGCGATGAGGCGTCTGCTGGGCTGTAGAGGGTTGATGTTGATGTTGATGTTGTTGGGGGTGGCGCATTTTTCCATGGGGTCCGCTCTGGGCCCTGGCCTAAAAAAGGCTTACGGGGAATGGTTGCGGACCCCCGAGCTTTCACCAGTCCCATAGTGTGGTCGACGACTGGTGGACACCATGGGGGTACTGCCGCTGGGTTTGTTAGGTCTGCTCGGTCCCAAACCTGCCCTCACGAGACCAAAGGTCTTGGATTCTTCCTCTAGGTATTTCACCTTTTTTGGAAGGTCTTTCCCAAAGAGCAGAATAGGAGGTTCTGAACCGGTGTTTTGCAAAGTCCCGCAAATTTAGGGTTGAGGGCAGGCTTGATGATTTCCTTCCGTAAATTGTTTATTTCATATTGAGTGGTGCACAGCATAGCTAATGTGTCTTGCTGATTTGTGGAGATGTCCACACCATCAATGGACCGAGCATATGATGTTATTCCTGCAGTTAGTAATTTAAGGATTTTCTGGAGCTTCAACTCCAGGTTCCTGATGTTCTGCCCCAAATGTCCCCAAATTTGGCTGTTTACAGCTGGTACATTCAATGATGTACAATTTACTGGGGCTGTATATTGTTCAAGAGCCTCATTGACCACCTGTTCTTGTAGGGGTTTTGAGGACAGGTGGTTAATGCTGGCTGCAAGTTTCGGCTCTAACGGCCGACCCGCTCGGGAATGGCCACGTAGCGGTTGACCACACCCAGCAACTCTTCCTGATCCTGTACACCCTGCGTACTCCCGACATCTTCAGCCAGTGACCCCTCTTCTTGACCAGCCCAGACCTGGTCGCCAATGCTGCCTTCAAAAGAAGGTTGAAGCAATGGCCAGTGCCGTAATGGGCACTGCTGGAGTGCCTGAGCTCCCTTGGCGAGTTTGCTGCTGCTCTCTCAGCAGATCTCACTGGAGCAATTGCTCCATAAGCCGTTCCATGCGGCTTAGGCGGCTGCCTGTGTCGCTCTCGAGCGGTGTGTGGCATCTTCATCCGAATCGTCGGACACTACCGCCCGGTTCTGGCTGCAGGTACCTCCAGACCACTGCTCAGGCAGCACGAGCGGTGCTGGGCTCGGCTCGGGTAGGTTATAACCGCTGCCTCTTGCCCCCCCTCCAAAGAGCATTCCTCAACGGAGGACGAAACGGGGGCGAGCTGCAGACTTCTTTCCTCTGGTCTTGCTCATTCTTTCTGAAAACAGCAGACCACAGAGAAAAAGACACACGGCCACGGTTAAAACTTACCTGTCGGCCCGACTTTTCAATTTGTAGCGGGAGCGCCTTGAACTCCCGTTCGTCGCGGGTGCACTGCATGAACGCTAATGTCGCGCATGCGTGCTGGACGGGGTCTTCACGTAGTCACTCACGTGACTCCGAAGTAAAAATTTAACATTTTGCTTGTGTCATTAAATCATAGATTGGAAACAAAAGGAAATAGGTACGATGAGAGATGGAGACCGAGAAAAACATTGAATTTTGAGACGATAATTACTATTTCTAATCGAGAGTTTTGAAGAATGCAAGGGGCTTGGTTGAGAGGTCTGGACAGTGTGCAAGGTGTGAGAAATATTTCTTCTTCTGAGAGATGCCGAGAACTAGAGGCCTCTGTTTAAAGGCCATCCATTTTCTCACTGTTTGAAGTTTCCTTCCACCAAGGTGGAGCAAGCCATGGTTTTTGCATTATTTTTAAGGCGGAGGTAGATGAATTCTTGAAAGGCATCGGACTGCCGGTGGAGGTTAATATCAGATTAACCATGATCTCTTTATAAAGATCTATGACCTTAAATAAACTCATTAAAATGATGGAGCAGATTCAAGGGGTCAAGCGGTCTCCTCCTGATCCTTCTAAGCCTATGCATATTTCTTGCATGTTGGTCTGTTCCAAACAGTAACTTTGATACATTCCTGATGACAAGATCATGACTCTAAGGCAACACTAGCACTAGTTATTTCAAAAAAAGCCCACATGTTAAAATTTGAAATATTTATCTTTTATTATTTATAAAATGCTTTAAAGATGTGTACTGACTTTCAAAAACTGTCCTGTGTGCATCGATTTTCTTTTATGTAACATTGTAAGAACTGCTTTTTTTATATAACATATTTGATAATATGAAATACTCTGGGGGGAAAGGCTGAAACTTGCTTGAGGTGTTGACTCCCCGTCCAATAACTGGTGTTTCTCTAGCTGTGGTAATATTTATCAGTTTGTCTGAGCCACATTTCCCAAAATGGGCAAAGGGCCCCGTTAAATTGGTCGCTAAGGAAACACGGCATAACTGTACATTTTTTGATTGCCTCAGATCATGAGACCATTGGGTATTTGATGTTGGCACAACATAAGAGGCAGATCATTTAAAACTGAGATGCATAGAACTGTCTTCTCTCCGAGGGTAGTGAATCCCTGGGATTTCCTTCACAGCCAATGGATTAAAAAAAAACATACTTTGAAGTTCTAGGACTGATTATACTTTCAGAAGTGTGTGAATGACTGTAGGAGGGCTCAAACATCTACTTCCATAGTATAACAATCTCATTATATTCAATTGTGTGAAGGCTTTACCATGTTAAACACATTCTCTTTTCACCACTAGAGTATAGAAGAGTGAGAGGTGACTTGATTGAAATACATAGGGTCATGAATACAATATTGTCATAACTGTGCTACCTATTCCAGCCCACAGTGGGGTGACCTATCACAATGTCAGGTTGTTACTGCAGCCTCATAGTTCCTGGGACCAGGGTTTCGCTCTGACCTCAGGTACTATCTGTGTGGAGGTTTAGCATTCACATGGGTCTCTACTGATGCTCCGGTTTCCACCAACATCCCAAAGACATGTTTTTAGGTAAAGGCCAGCTGCAAATTACCCCTTCAAATAGGTCAGGGGCAAGTGAGGAGCAGCAGCCTGGTTCGCCACTGCAAGCAAAATATAGGGACTGTTCAATAACTTTTTGCACCTCTGTCAGCACCAGAGATGTGGCGACTCTTGTATACTGCCTAGGTGAGTTCTGCTGTTTGATTAAACTGGGTCGTATGCAAAAGAAAGAATTTCATTGTACCTAGGTACAAAGTACAAAGTATCAATGAATCTTTGAATTTAATTGAAAATTAATCTCAGGGAAGTTGATGGACAATTCAAGGGAACAAGTTGAAGGGGAATGGGATTGCTCTCCTGGGAGCCAGCAGCATGGACCAGATGGGGATTAACAACCTCCTCTGTGCAGTTAAGAGCAAATAAATGTAAATTTAGTACCACATTACAGAGTATTCACCTTTTACTGTGGATCGGAGCTCAAAAAAACAAAAACTTGCATTTTTCCTTTCACTGCATCAGGGAATCCTAAAATGCTTATCAGCCAATAATAGAAAAATGTCAGAAATGCAACACCATAATTCTTGCAGTATACTCCCACAAACTACAATGTGATAATGGCCAGATGATCTGTTTGGAGGTGTTAATTATGAAATAAATATTGGGCAGGATATTTAGGATAGCTCACTCAATAATCTTCAGAATTACAGAATAACAACCTGAGAGACACATGGTATGTGGTTCTACATTGTTGTGTGAAAGGTAAAAGCTTTAATGCCACTGCCTGCCACCAGAACTAAAGTGAAGCAATAGCCTAGTCCCTGTAGTGGAAGACTTGAACCTAAACTTACTGATTCAGAGGCATAAGGTATTCAATTCATGAGAGACATTAATAAGGTGGTAAGAAATGTTTCCCTTTTGCAAGATGGAATGGTAAGATTTTTACTCCCCATCCAGACCAGAGGCCATAGGCTTAAACCCCTGTCTCACTGTGGCGAGTTGGCCCACGAGTGACCCCGAGTTTTCACTCGTGGTGATCACGTAGCGGGAAACGTCGGAACTCGCGCGTTCAACTTGTCCACTCGTGGCGCTAACGGCAGGTACTCGGGAAATTGTTAACTCGTGAAAAAAAATCAAAACATGTTTGATTTTTTCCACGAGTCAAATTAACTGTTCAAGTTAAAAATGGAAACATTTAAACGTTGCAGTAACGTAATGGGCCCGTGCGTTTACCTTAGTGTCTCGTGAGTCTATCGTGGGAACTTTTTTATAATCTGAAAGGGACTGAACCAAAGTAGTATAATATGTATATACATATTATAAATATATTATATATATTTCAATTTCAACCCCCGAAGCAATTGAGAGGTGATTTCTTGGGGCCATGTAATTTAACGTGTGTCATTTGCTTTTAAAAGTGAAGCTGTTTAATTGTTTACGCTGCGCTGTGTTACGTGTTGGGGAGAGAGCTGCTGTACAATGCTTTCGATTTTATACTGCCTCCCCCTTCCACAGAAAAAAAATGCCTAAATTTTTTCTTTGTGCCCGTTTCTCCTGGGAGCAATCCAAACAGGGGAACAATGAACCCTCAGAGGCTTCGCGTTCCTTGCTCCTATATATGGACCTCGCTCGCTCGCAACTGTATGAGCGCTGTCGATCAACCAGACTCGGCCAACACAGAGGCCTGATTAATGAAAACAAAGTCAACTTGTACCAGACCACATCATCTTCCCTTCCGACAACCCGTAACCACGGCCACCACAACTTTCAACAGAAAACTTAATATTTAAAGAATATATTATGGACATTGGATTGTCTGAAGAAGGGTCCCGAGCAGAAACGCCACATATGTTTGTGTGTGTGTGTGTGTGTGTGTGTGTGTGTGTGTGTGTGAGGTGGCTGTGTGTGTGCTGTGTGTGTGTCTGTGTGTGTGTCTGTGATGTGTTGTGTGTGTGTGTGTGTCTGTCTGTGTGTGTGTGTGTGTGTGTTGTTGTGTGTGTTTGGTGTGTGTGTGTGTGTGTGTGTTGTGTTTGTGTGTGTGTATCTTGTGTGTATCTGTGTGTGTGTCTGCTGTCGGTCCGGGTCCCAGCCGCTCAAAGTCAGTCACCCGAGCTGCTTCCTTCCCTCTGAAGTGGCGGCCATCTGCTTCTGTGTGTATCTCTCTCTCTCTATGGTGTGTGTGTGTGTGTGTGTGTGTGTGTGTGTGTGTGTCTCTGTCTGTCTTGTGTGTATCTGTGTGTGTGTGGAGAGTGTTGTGTGTGTGGTCTCTCTCTCTCCCTCTCTGTCTATCTGTGTGTATCTGTGTGTGTGTCTGCTGTCGGTCCCGGCGGCCGCTCAAGTCACCCGAGCTGCTTCCTTCCTCGAAGTGGTGGCCAGCTGCTGTCCTGTGTGTATCTCTCTCTCTATGTGTGTGTGTGTGTGTGTATGTGTGTGTGTGTCTCTCTCTCTCTCCTCTCTGTCCTCTCGTGTTTGTATCTGTGTGTGTGTCTACATGTCGTGCACCCCGGGTCCCGGCGGGCCGCTCAATCACCCGAGCGCTTCCTTCCTCTGATGTGGCGGCCAGTCATGCTGTCTGTGTGTATCTCTCTCTCTCTGTGTGTGTGTGTTGTGATTGTGTGTGTGTGAGTGTGTGTGTATTGTGTGTGTGTGTGTGTGTGTGTGTGTGTGTGTGTGTGTTATGCTGTCAGGTCCGGCGGCCGCTCAATGTCAGTCACCCGAGCTGCTTTATCCTTTTTTTAAAATTATTTAAAATAGAGATCCATTGCAAAAAAAGTATTTAAAAACATAAAACAACAAGAAATGCTTGGTTACTGGAGGATGCGCATTTTCCCATTGTAGGACATATCATAGATGCCGCCGCGCTGAAATAACCACTCAAACACACAGGATGGAGATGTATTTAACATTGTTGCTTTTATTAAAATAAAACATACCTTCATTCACGGTGGAGGCTCAAGAGTAACGGGAGAGGAACTTGGTAACACGGAGAGGAACTTGAACATCGCAGCAATGACATACAAGTGGGAAATCGGTTACACCACTTGATCATAAACTTGAAGTCTCGTGCACAGCCACGAGTATCTGAGTCGTGTCTCTCTGGGTTACCTCGTGGGTCAACTCGCACAGTCTGAGACCAGGGCCATTAAGAGTGTAAAAAGTAAGATTAAACGAGAACTTACAGTTCGAAGTTTGATCCTTATTTTATGAGGAGTGACGTTGATGGGATTACGTGAAGAAGTGCCCGCCAGGCACAATCACGCGTCATACTTCAAAGCAGCGGCGTGAAAACACACAGAAAACAAATAGCCGAAGTAACATAGTAAGGCTTTTAGAAGACTAGAACTACCAGAATGAACTCTTAGATTAATGAGGGTGGGAGCGGAGAACAAGTAATCCCTCAACGTCACTCCTCAAAAAATAAGGATCAACTTCGAACTGGTAAGTTCTCGTTTAATCTTACTATTTTACACCCTTCGGAGGATCACGTGAGAGCACTACGTGAAGATTTCAAAGCTCTGTATTTCATGCCGTTGAAACACACCAAACGACAATCTGCTTCGGTTGACACAGTAGGAATAAATAATATATTGAACAATTAAGCTTCGAATATTCAATAACTATTGTTAACAATAATAAACCCAGGAATAAACCCCTCTTCTCAGGGAAAATTTACAAACAATGATAGAAAACAAAGCAAATGAATTAAATGTGACCCAAAACAGCATGCCCAAACCGTGGCTCGGTCTGTACAGGTTTGTCAGAAAATTAAGAAAATGTTGCTTCTCGAGACCATCCTGGCCTGGCCTGCTCTCGAAGATTTTTGGACTAGTGGCACGTCCTGAGCCTTCCCGCGGAGTCGATCCGCCCAGGTGGAGTGAGAGTTAAAGAAGACAGGAAAACGACTCCAGCAGTAATAATGAGAACCTGTTTCAACCATGTAGAAATATTTTTGTGCGACACCCATTTAATATATGGCTATTTTGTGACTAATTGAGGCAGTCCTGTCTCATACCCTCTGAGACCCTTTTAACCCTTACTATATAGGCTTAATATATGCGAAACTACATATAACATATGGACAACAAGATAGGCCTTTAAAAAAAAAACGACACCATTGATTCCATCCAGACCGGGCCTGCTTTGATAGATTAAAATCATAACAGTAAAGTTAATGTCATTGCCAGACAAATGCATACAAAGTATTTCGTAAGAAATGTAAGTTTGTACACGTTGTAGCTGAAACCGCGCTATAAGCATAACCACAGCAAGAGTTAATCTCGCGTAATAATGAAGTAATTGGGCCCAATGCCGAAGCATTGTGAGAACAGGAGTGAAGACCCAGATTTCTGAAAAGCGAGGTTTTCAGAGGGTATTATTAAAAATTCCACAAAAAATCGGGATACTAATGGATGAGACCTAATAGGATGTTGTTCTGAAAGACTGCCCGCCCGCAATACGAGGACAAACGCACTCCCGAGCGCTGGTAATGACACTTGAAAACGGCAGGTGCTCATCAAAATGCAACTAGCAAGAATCTACAACACATCACATATATGCATGCAAAAATATAAAGCACATATAGGATTTGTAACCACAGAAACAGATTTCCCATTTTCTTTATGTGTGAAACCATAAAAAGTTTTTTGGATGCATTATTCACCAGTCTGCAGTGAGAACTCACCATGGGTCCCAGTTCGAGATCACAATCCAATCCTTGGAAATGTCTGGTCAGAACCTGCAGACCAATACAGTTAATATACGGTCTTGTAAAGGGTAACTTTCTCATGTACCGGAAATTGCATCCAAGAAATGACTGCAGCTGGGAATACATCATGAATGACTAGCAATCAATGAAAACACAAAGGGGAACCAAACCTGTTGTGTTATGGCCCATCAGGGACCTAGCAACCAAAACACCAGAGGGCGGAGACTCCGCTCCTATTGTGGAGAGACAGTTATCAGTATGAAGAAATGAGGCAATGCAAAACAATTAAGTGCCCCCAAGGTAACGAGACTGCATCCCCGGGCCACACAGCACCGGATCTGGCACCCCGCAACATAATTAGGCAACTGGTGATTTAATTCTGGGGGATGGAACAGAACATGCAGGCAAACCAAAACCGAGTGACACAAAATGAGAGACAAAGTTTAGAAAATATCAAAACACCCCTCAAAATAGGCAGAAACGTACACGAACTATGTTCGTCCACCCCATTAGCAATAGGTGGAGTAATATATGGCTGAAATCAGAAAAGCCTTGACAAAAACCAAAGGCTAATCATGACGGTACCACATTAACACATGAAACTGAACGAGCTCCTACCCAATAATTGAATACTATCTGCCACAGCAGTGGTGTAAACAATCTGGAGTTGAAACGTGTAAATCCTTCATTTGAGGAGCAAGTATGCCTTTACCCATAACATCCCCCAAAAAAGCGAAATAATTTTAACCCGTGATATGTGTGTGGCGAATCAACCCTTCGTGGTTTCATCGCAGCAACCCCCAGCAGCTAGACTCGGTGTCCGTAGCCCCGTCCATCCAGAGGCTTGACAACAGTCAGGAAGATTATTGGAAGAGACTAGTACCCAAAATGATAATATGTAGCTAATTCCATTAACAATGCAACCACTGGCAATTTTCTGCGAGAGCTGTGGTTGGTTAACAGGAATAACCCGCTGCAAATTGCCTGCATACATTTTAGAGTTTCGTATGCTCTCGTGCAAAATGTTGATAATGCAAAGGCCGAATGTACTTGCAGGAACCTGCTCCCGCATTTACCAATGAACGTAGCATCATCTCGAAGGAGGGAATAAAGGTTTTGAGGGAGGCAAGTACAAACATCATCATCATCGACAACCTTGCAGTAGGTAATTTTGACTGATATCTCAAACGGAAATATAATAATAAACCCCAAAAACTCAATATTAAGGGTTGGCATGTAACTTGGACTTAGTTAGATGGCGCAAACACCCACAAATTACTCCACAACCGATTCTTAAAATCATCTGACTCAATAAGTGTTTTCAGATAATTAATGAATGATCAGCTAAATACGAAAATAACAGATGTGATGAGGGCTGATAGCACAGCACAGGTATTAACAAATTAATAAATAGTCTTGGCGCTGAAACTTAATCCGGATCAATGCCCTTGTATTAGCCACAGCTGTGCCATCCAATTAAAGATAACAGACCTGCACAATGAGCAAGAAATGGCAGTGAATAAAACACATCTAAATTGCAAACCAATAGTGCCAACATAACAGCCCAGTGATAGTAGGTATTAGCATAACGAATTTAAGTGATTGAGGATGAGAATAACACTACAACACCCGCCTCCATTTATTTTGAGATCTGGGAAATATAAGACACAAAAAGTGGAGGATGATTAATGGCATCCAATCACCATTAACTATTGTTCGAGCGCTCTGGCAGTAAAACCCCCACATTTTATTAGCTTGAGCTGTTGAGGTGGATCTACTAATCCCAGAGATAAACACAAAGGAGACATGAGACAGTATTAAGTAATGATAACCATGATCATATATCACCTAAATACAGCAACATACAGTTACAAAAATTAAAAAACATTTGTAATCAACCAACCTCAATATTAGATTGCCACACTCCGAACTTTATTGTTAAAGAAACGAAGTCCCTGGTACCCCCGCTGGGGGGGGGGGCTCCCCCCCCCCCCCCCGGGGGGTCAGCCCCCCACACCCAACGGCAAAAAAAGAGGAAAATAAAAAAAAAAAAAAAAAAAAAAAAATAAGGGAAAAAAAAAAAAAAAAAAAAAAAAAAAAAAAATTTTTTTTTTAATATTAATTAATGTATAAGGTGTATAAATTTTGGTTGTAGAAGTATTCATAGTGTAAAATAGTTGACAATATGGCCACCCCCTGCTGACCCACACCTGATCTGACCTTCAGTATTAACACCAGGGTTGCGATAAGTGGCCACACGAAATGCATACTACATTAAGTCCAATTGCTTTGCCTCATCATGACTTTCCATTTCAAACATCAATTATCACGAAATTCCCTGACAAAGGTCCTTACCAAATCAGATATTTCATGCGTTTGTACCATATAGACGCCCAACACAGCTCAGCAAATTTTTGGTTTAATGAACAGCCAGAAGGCGCTATATCCCTGATGTAATTATCCAGAAAAATGCATTGCATAAAATACCCAACATTAACTTTGTGAGTTATAGTAATTAAAGTCCCCATGGACCATGGTGCCACAAGCAGTAATAATGCTGCAGCCACCAGATGGAGGACGTGTTTTCACACCTGAACCACCATACCCACCTAGTCCTCCCCAGCAAAGACGGACACATGGGAGCCAGAACCTGTCATCACCAATAGGCACTATCAAGAAAAGCCCATTGAACAGATTCGACAAATTTTATGCACTCGCTATGCATCAAATCTGCTGGAGCAGGAGAGTGTAGAACAATAAAATGCTACCCGCAGGCAAGGTGTATATTTTACCAAAGACTCCACCACACCCCACGCGGAATAGCCACTCAGTGCCATTGCCGAGACACCCTTAGCGTGGCTCTTGTGCGCGTCTGTGTTTTGCACATAAGCAGGGACAACCAGCAACATCAGGGGGTCAGCTGCAATCCTTCCCGCATCTCCCAAATCAAATAGTAGTTAGAGGCATTCCTCCAGAGAACCAGTCCTACACCAACAAGGTCGTTGGAAGGAACCCCCAATATATGGACCCCTCCATATGATGGTCTTTGTATGGCTCCCCCTCTTGGACATTACTGGCCCATGTAACCCTTATGTAATGAAGGTTGGAGCATCATGCATGTTCCCAACCTCCCCCACAATTAGTCCAGTCTGAACAGGGGAAGAGTCACCATGTTGTCATAGACCCCCCAGGTCTGAGACATTATATTATCCAATATCAATGCAAGGAGCAGCCAGAGACTGCTACACCATGGAAATAAATAGATGACCAGGCCAGGCCATTCTGAAGCAAAATCCATTTGGCGCTGCCATTTAGTCAATGGAGCTAAGATGGGGAAAATAAGCGCGCAATTTTATCTGCTGCCGTGAAAACGTCAACCCGGACCAGTCGATCACGGCGTGCCGGCGCCTTATCTCCCGACCCTCCGAACAAATTGGTGAACAATGAAACACCTGTGACCCACCTAAAGACTTGATCTTTCAGAAGTTGACAGCTCCAACTCCTCCCACTCCCCACTCCTACTGACAGCACGAGCCAGCATTACGGAGTGGAAATACGTCTAAGAAAAGATTTTAAAACCTTAACCTATAGCTGTTCCAACTTAACCTACCGCTGGTGGAGCCAGAGCCCTCGCAGGCCCTTTCATGTGACCAAGCTCGTTAATGCGCGTGCGACAGTAATTACTTACCCGCATATGCGCCTTGCGTCGGGGCATCTTTCCCTCACGAAACACTCACGTGACTCCCCAAAGATAAAATCCGGAGCCGTAGAGGGGAAATCAAAAGAATGTTTCACCCCGACAGGTGGATAAAGTCTGAGAACACAAAGTCAGAGAAAATGGTGAAGGCAAAAGACACTCAAGACATTTTAAATAGCAACTCGAATGGAGAACTTAAATCGCCACGGAGTAGATAATGCAATAGACCGAGCAGGGAAATGTGAGTATTGTAGAAGTACTTGATGAAAAAAAGACCTTAAACCATAACCATTGACTAAGACATTAGACCTATAGACACAGAGAGTTCTGTTTCTATGCCTGCACGACAAGACTCTAAAGGGCCTGACCCATTTGCCGTACATAATTATACCGCCTCGAGACGCATTAACGAGCTGCATGGCAAATGGATAACGCTCTCAATGTGGTGCCGAGATGACATAGGCAGAGACGCGCAGAGAGTCTGACG
>CM069150.1:14329177-14455177 GCA_035221665.1 Okamejei kenojei | reverse complement strand
AGGGAGAGAGAGGGGGGGGGGGGGGGGGGGGGAGAAAGTGGAGGGGGTGGGGAGGGGGGAGAATGAGGAGGGGGGGGTCGGGCGGGGTGAGAATTGAGGGGTGGGCGGGGGGGGGGGGGGGGGGGGGGGGGGGGAGAATGAGTGGGGGGGGGGGGGGCGTGAGGAGAAAGTGGGCGGGGGGGGGGGGAGAAAAGAAGGGGGGGGGGGGGGGGGGGAGTAGGGGAGAAAGAGGGAGAGGGGGGGGGGTAGAAAGAGGAGGGGGGGGGGGGGGGGAGAAAGAGGAGGGGGGGGGGGGAGAAAGAGGGGGGGGGGGGAGAGAAGGGTGGAGAAAGAAAGAGGGGGGGGGGGGGAGGTAGAAAGAGGAGGGGGGGGGGGAGAAAGAGGGAGGGGGGGGTGAAAGAAGAGCGAGGGGGGGGGGGGAAGGGGGGGGGGAGAAAGGAAGAGGGGGGGGGAGTGAAAGAGGAGGGGGTGGGGGGTGGCAAGAGGAGGGGGGGGGGGAGAAAGAGGAGCGAGGGCGGGGGGGAGAGAGAAAGAGAAGAGTGAGGGGGGGGGGGGGGAGAAAGAGGAGGGGGGGGGGAAAGGGGGGGGGGAAGAAGAAGCGGGGGGGGGAGAGAAAGAGGAGGGGGGGGGGGGGGGGGGGGGGAGAAAGAGGAGGGGGGGGGGGGGGAGGGAGAAAGAGAGTTGAGGGGGTGAGGAAAGAGGGAGGGGGGGGGGAGGAAAGAAGAGGGGTGGGGGGGAGAAAGATAGAGGGGTGGGGGGAGAAAGAAAGAGGAGGGGTGGGGGGGAGAATGAGGAGGGCGGGGGGGTGGAGGAAAGAGGGACGGGGGGGGGGGGTAGAAAGAGGAGGGGGGGGGGGGAGAAAGAGGAGGGGGGGGGCGGGGAGAAAAGAGGAGGGAGGGGAGGAGAAGAGGAGGGGGTTGGGGAGTAAAGAAGGATGGGGGGGGGCGGAGGAGGGAGGGGGGGGGGGGGGAGAAAGAGGGGGGGGGGGGGAGAAAGGAAAGAGGGGGGGGGGGGTTGAGAAAAGTAGGGGGTGTTGAAGGGGGGAGAAAGAGGGTGGGAGGGGGAGAAAGCGGGGGGGGGGAGAAGAGGGGTGGGGGGGGAGAAAAGACGGGGGGGGAGAAAGAGGGGGGGGTGGAGAAAGGGGGGGGGAGAAAGAGGGGGGGGGGGGAGAAATGGGAGGGGGGGAGAAGGAAATAGAAAGGGGGGGGGGAGAAAGAGGAGGGAGGGGGGCAGAAAGGGGGGGGGAGGAAAGGGGGGGGGGAGAAAGAGGAGGGTCGGGGAGGTGCGTGATTGGGGGGGGGGGGAGAGAAAGGGGGGGGGGAGGTGAAAGAGGAGGGGGGGGAAGAGGAGGGGGGGGGAAGAGGAGGGGAGGGGAAGAGGTGTGGGGGGGGGAAGGGAGATAAGAGGAGGGGGGGGGGGAGAATTGAGGAGGGGGGGGGGGAGAAAGAGGAGGGGGGGGGGTATGTTTTCAATAGAGGGGGGTGGGAGTGAATATAGAAGGGGGGGGGGAGAAAGAGGCGGGGGGGGAGAAAGAGGAGGGGGGCGGGGGGGAGAAAGTGAGGGGGGGAGATAGACATAGAAAGAGGAGGGTGGGGTTGTAGAAAAGGGAGGGGGGGGAGAGAAAGAGGGGGGGGGAGAAACGCGAGAACAGAAGGGGGGGGTGTGAGAAAGGGAGAAAGGGATGGGGGGGTTGGAGATGAAAGAGTTGGGGGGGGGAGGAAAGAGGGGGGGCGGAGGGAGAAAGAGAGGGGGGGAAGAGAGAGGAGGGAGAAAGAGGATGAGAAAGGAGGTGAGGAGGGGGGGAGGGGTGGGGAATTAGGTTGGTGTGGGTGTGGGAAGTGGGGAGGGAAAGAGGGGGGAGGGGTTCGGTGGGGAGGGAAGAAGGGGGGTGGAAGAGGGAGGGGTGAGGAGGTGAAAGGGGGAGGGGAGAGAGATGGGGAGGGAGGGGGAAGAGAGGGAAAGAGGGGGAGGGTTATCGTAGTCTTTTTCAAAACTACAGCTATTTTTTTTTTAAAGTTCCAAAAATCTGTCAAAATGCATGGAGGTAAATAACCACAAACTTTTATTTAAAATTGTAAGAAATTAGTAAGGGGGGGAAAAAAAACCAGGGATGTGTACAAAAAGGGGAAAAGCAAGTGAGAAATATATTGTTAAAAATGAAAAAGCTCACTGTCCTTTTGAAAGTAATTGTTATCTTTATGAATTAGTACAGTTAAGGGAGACACTGGAAAGTCTTGAAAGAAGTAGAAGATAATGCATCGTTTTCTTAGTGATTCCCAGTTGCGTTCGTTGTTGCAATTATCAATTTAGGATAGAACGTGCTGTCTGTTGTGCTTGTGTAGGCAGGTGGAGTTTTCCAAGAGTCAGAAGAGATCGTGTTCCAGACGACAATGGAATTCCCCCCCATGTAATAATACTTTGGTTGAATAACGTGGGACATATAGCGGAAATATACAGCAATTCTATGGGTGGTGTCAGTATGATTAATACATTCAATAGAGGCACTGTTGTTTGGATTTGCTATAACTGACATCGATTTGTGTTACGGGTAGAAAATTGATTCGAACAAACAATACAAAAGATGTATCATGAAGCGGCAGGTTAGATGATAAAAATATGACATAAAATTTGATTAAGAAAGTAAACATTCCCGAATGGGGGGCATAATCAATAAGGGCAAATTTATACAATGTAAATACTCTTCAAACTTGAAGCCCACAGTTTCTCCTTAAACTATTTGTGCTATAATTGTCACCAGATATAAATGCATAGAGCAAAGGGATGGAGGGTGATACATGTGATCGGTGAATTTACCCGAGTCTCTGCTAGATAATATAAATTGTGAGTCCGCTCCTCAGACCTTGCAAATGTTTAGTTTAATACACAATGGCTGTGTGGAGTAACATGAGTCACAAGATGGTTGAGCCAAAGGCGGGAAGTCAGGTGCTTATCACTTAGTCGAGAGAAAGCAACAGATCAGGCAGCAGTCTCGGTTGGAATGACAGGCAAATTTTACGTGCTGGATGTTCTTCAGTCTGCGGGAAGGGATCTGACCACTAGGCGGGCAACCTGTCCAATGCCCTCCTCAGATGGTTGCCGCAACCAGGCAGGTTAAGCCACAGCATTGGGTGATCTGTCCAGTCGGAGGAGCATTTGCAGGATATACCCTTCTAAGCCCATTATTAACGGCTGCTGGTATATACACAGTCCTGGTCCCATGGGTAACATGCAAAAAGATGATTTCTATGGTGAATATATTTATGTCCAATTTATGCTGTTATATGTCAACCAGCGACTTTTGGGAAACCCATCAAAAAGCTTTGAGCAGAATGTGGTCTTACATTCCGCTGACAGCAGAGTCATGAACTGTGTGGAGTGGTGAACAAGGAAATGCAAATGTTGGTTTAAACAAATGGACACAAAGGTGCTGGAGTAACTGCACAGGCACCAGGGTTCAATCCGGACTACAGCAGTGCTGGCGGTATGTTCTCCCGGTGACCACGTGGGTTTTTCCGGGTTGGCGCCAGTTTCCGACCACACTCCAAGACGTCCAGGTTTGTAGTTAAAGTTTGTAAAGTGTCCCTAGTGGGGTAGGATGAGTGCTAGTCGGCACGGACTCGGTGGGCTTGAAGGGCCAAGTTTCTGCACTGTATTCTTAGACTAAAACTAAACTAAAAACTCAGTGCGTAAGGCAGTATCGCAGGCGTCATCGATAGGTGAAGTTTCGGGTTGGGACTCCTGACCCGAATCATCACCTATCCATTGGGTCTTTTTCCAGAGTTGCTGCATTGACCCGCTGAGTTGCGCACATCACTTTGTGTCCTCAGAGTTCATGACCTTTATGTTGTGGTTTCAGACGACCTACACTTGTTGTACTAACCTCACATGAGGGGAGATCAGGTGAATCAGTGGACTGGAGTTCTAAAACTGAAGATGCACCTCACTGAGTGAGAACAAAAGAAGTTAGTGCATTGTAATTTGTAAATCAAAGAAAGCAATTTTGCTTTCTATCTACCGTAGTTTGTGTTAAATAATGGAGGAAAATTCAACAGCTTCTTCTTGGAGATATAAACATTGCAGCTTTGAATAATTCCTGTTTAATAACATAACTGAATTTTCAAAACCATGCACGTTGGAAGAGTACTTACTCATGTTTTTTGATGGGTGTACATTTATATTCTAAACAACCGAGTCACATGCTACGTTCTGTGGAATCTGTCAGCCCCGATGAGGGACAAAGTGCTTTGGAGCCACACCTTAGTAGCCCAAAAACTCATTATTTAAAATTGCTTTTATGAACAGTAAAAAAGGCGTAAAGTCCATGATTTGAAAGAGATTTTTTTTTTTTTTGGCGTATTTATTTTGTCTGGTGGGAGCCATATAAGTTGAAACCTCCATCAAGAATACACCAGCGATAATGGTCAGTGATAAGACAAAACCATGACCATGTTGCCATGTGACATTAGGGCATGTTAATTCATTGCTTGGGGCAGCATTGGGGTGTCAGCCTTCCAACTGAAAAATCATTCAATGGCTAATTACATTGGCAGATCGACTTGTAGCAGTAGGGCGGCAGTGAACAAGCAGAAAACATGGGGTTCTGCCAGGGCAGTTAGGTTGGGGATGTTGGTGTGAGAAGATAAAATTCGGGCCGTGAGGGTTTGGGGGTGAAGGGTCTCGATTCCGAAACGTCACCCATGCCTTCTCCTCAGAGTGATGCTGCCTGTCTCCGCTGAGTAACTCCTGCATTTTTGTGTCTATCACTGGTTGATCAAAGTAGTGTGTTATTCTGTTGGTCTGCATAATCCATTGTAAGGACCAGTTTAGTGTGAGAATTTAGTAAGGACAAAGTCACTAAAAGGAGTGTGGGCCGGTCAAAGTGGAAAACACAGCGTGTGAGAGTGGACTGCTGTAAGAGCCATGGAACTGGGTGGTAGAGCACGACTATTGCGCTGTTCTCTACGGGAGTTGGCCACGTTCTCCTTAAGTGACAGCATGGGTTTTGACGGGGTGTTCCACATCCAAAAGAGGGACGGGTTGTTAAATGGGTTTCTTGTAAAATTGTCAATTATCCCTTGTCTTTAGGATTGGGTTAGTGTTATGGGGTGATTCGCGGCATTGGCAGGGTCTCGCTGAAACATAGAGCTTGGTCATGCGCTGTATCTCTAAAAGTCTAAAACCTAAATAATTGAAAGGTTTTAGAAAGTTTTCACTGCACCTGAACAACCTGTGCCAGCTTTCAACCCCCTTTGGAAATGAGTATCCTGAAATTGAAGATTACATACTCTAAATCTCTAGGGACGTTGGAAAGGATTCAATTGTCTTAACAGTGGCGGACTTCAAGGCAGCCCGGCTCTGGAGTCTCTTGGTGCACAGTCAGTGTCATTCTAATGCTTGGATTGTCATCAGAGTGCGGGGGATATAAGATAGTGCTGTCATATTGTGCCTGCAAGCAGATATATATTATCCTCCATCTCAGCTCAGATATATAATTCATACAGATACAAAATACATCTATGCTTAGTCCAATACTTAGAGGGCAATGACGTTCTGGTGCCAAAAGTGCACTTTTGTGTGTGGAGAATGAAGGTGGACGTTGGAGGGTAATACCAACTGGCAAAAAAGATGTGTGTTACATTCATGAATGTTTCTTTAATTTTAAACTGCATTCATATCAATTATCACTCGACCTAATGATAACCTCTTCAAACCCATGGTAGGGGAATTCGAAAAAATATGCACAAGGCAAAAAACAGTACCCGGTAGTTGTCTTCATAAGTGATGGACAATTTCCCTTGAGAATTTTACAAGGAAGTATATGTATATATAATTGTTTATGGTTACATTTGGATTATGGCATATGATTACACGTTTAATATTTTCCTACCCTGGATAACTTTCGTTTTACATGATCTGCTGAGAGAATCGTATTTCACAGTAAAATACTGAGCTGTTGAAAGTTTTAAGGTTGTTTTCCCAAAGTGTCTATTTAGCTTGTCTATGACTAAAAATCTCTATTCAATTCAAAACTACTAATTTGCTATATTAATCACAATTCTGGATACCA
Organism: Okamejei kenojei; assembly: GCA_035221665.1. Classification (NCBI taxonomy): domain Eukaryota; kingdom Metazoa; phylum Chordata; class Chondrichthyes; order Rajiformes; family Rajidae; genus Okamejei; species Okamejei kenojei. The sequence goes on along the minus strand of CM069150.1, from coordinate 14,449,110 downwards.
TTAAATTTCCACTCATAACAAAAACAGCTTCATATTTTATAATTAGTTTACTTTTACTAAAAAAAAAGTACATTTTGTTTCAAATAGAAAAGAATGAATAATAGGTTAAAGTAATTACAAAGAGCTGCACCAATTGTAGCTCCTCTTACAGCGTTAATGAAGGTGGGCGAGAGAGAGAGTGAGGGAGCAATGTGAATGTAAAATACCGAGGATGCTGTAAATCTGAGATAAAAACAGAAAGTGTTAGAATTACTAAGCCAAACAGAATATTATTGGACCAACCAACCAGTTTTTTTTTTTCTCTTCATAGATGCTGCCTCGTCTGTTGGGTTTTTCTGTGACTTGTATGTTTTTAAGGCAAAGAATGTTATAAATTGGTTCAAAGAATGTTATAATTGGTGCAATATTTTTACTAAATGGGGGACAAAGGAAGGCATGGAACAACATTTAAAACAGTGAAAGACACATGGATAGGTACAGCAGTAAAGCATGTTTTTCGTTTTAATAATCTTTGGCAAAACTTTTTATTTTGGTTTTCCATTTAACAGTTTTTATGATTTACTTTTTATTTTACCACTTGTGTTATTTTTTTACTGTTTCCAAATGTTTTTGCAAATCAGATACGAAGAGACATTGGAAAAATGGATTAGCCTTGACAGCAAAGCTGACCCCCCCGCACCCCCCCCCCCCTCCCTCCCTCCCATCCCCCTCCCTGCCTCAAGTCTTGTTGGCTGAGAAAGGCTACTGGAGGAGTGTTTATGGGAATGGCTTATTCTGGTTTCTTTATGGACTTCATTAAGTCATTCAGGAGCGACTGCCTTTCATGGGCTGGCAGTAGGAGCCTGTGATTGTTTAGCCAAGCAAGGTCAGCACTCCAGATTTAACTGAAGTAATTTTGGGTATAGAGAATCGGGGAGATCACTATCAGGGTAGAGTTCATACTAGTAAAGTTTAGGACATTGCTCTTAAGTGCTCATCTCATAATATTGCTAAGATTAAAGGCTGGTCTAAAGTCATGGAAATTGTACATGTTTAGAGTGTACAATAGGGAATAAGCACAGAAGTTAAGGAAATAACCAATTTCTCTCACTATTCCCCCTTTCTTCCTTGGTCCACCTTCCCCTATATACCTCCCTCTGGCATTACATTTCACTCATCTTTCCTAATCTCATCGAGTCATACAGTGTGGAAAAAGGGCCTTCAGCCCAACTTGCCCACACCCGCCAGTATGTCCCAGCTACGCTAGTCCCACCTGCCTGCGTTAGGCCCATATCCCTTCAAACCTGTCATATCCATGTACCTGTCTGTTTCTTAATTATTATCTGACACCCTTTTGTCTCCTTTTCATCTCCAGCCTTTGTCACTTACTCCACCCATGTGCCAGTCAACCCCCCCACCCTCCCCACACCTGTATCACCTCATCCCACTTGCCAGACTCTTTCCTACCCCCACCTCTATTTTCCAGCTTTAGCTCCGCTAGTACAATCAATCTGAAGAAGAGTCCTGATCTGAAATGTCACTTTCTTCTCCCCACTGATGAAACGAGATTGATATGCTCCATTCTGATCAGTAGCTGTTAAAAATGAGGATAACAATACTTCATATCACTGATACTTTATTAATTACAAAACATGATAACACACCTTAATGTTCAAATTCTTGTACACTTTGTCTTCATTGTCACTCATTTTTAATTCATCTTTGGGACTCAACACTTCCTGTGTCTTATCTTTGTCTCTACTGGGTGCTCACCACTCATCGACTTGCAATGGTTCATAAGCAGTGCACTATTGTGCTGGAATTTCACTCGCTAAACCATCATGAGTGCCGCTTCTGACTGATAGGTTCTTCCAATTTTGCCTTCCAGACTCGTATTGAATGGACAAGGCACTTCCATGTGTGGATGACTACTTTGATTTTTTTGCAGTAATCTGATAAATCCAAAGGTTTCTCCCCAGATCCGTTACCATTTCCCTCAGAATTTTTACAGCGGCCATTTTGAGTTTTCTCAGTTTGTACTTTGTGTATAGTGTTGGATTGTTCTGCGACAGACTGGCTTCTCCTGTAGCCTTTAGACCAATTATGTGCCTCCCTATAATCAAGATGAAAAAGCAAATCACATTCACATCGTTCTCGGATTTATTTACAAAATAAAGTGAGCTCACGTGGCCGACTGAGTGACATTAATCCCATCTGTCCCATTCCCCCAGTAACTTCCTCTCTCTCATCATTGATTCCCCAGACACACACCCACACTGCGGGTTATTTGCAGATGCCAATTAACCCAGCAACCAGCATATTTTAGGATGTGGGCGGGAACCATGGAAACGCCACAATGTCGTTACCTGAGGTCAGAGTTGAACCTGAATTGGTGAAGCTGTGAGGCTGCAGCACATCCTGCTCTGCCGTTGTGCCAATTTACATATTGTCATTCACAGCGCTGACCTTCAAAACATTTTACTTTGAATGGTATGGTGTGGTAAGGTATTTTACTTCGGAGTTACGTGAGTGACTACGTGAAGAAACCCATAGACGTCATGCTATTACGTCGGACGCTTTCGTGCAGACGACTGTGGAGCAGCGCAGCTCCTCCAACAGTAAGTCTAAAAACGTTTCAGGTAAGTGCTATTTCTTACCTGTTCTAGGTTTCCTTCAGGAACCTCTGGGGTCTTGCGGGCATGGTGCGAGGCCAACGAGGAACCATGCCTGGGCTTTGGGGGAAAAACCTGGTACCGACCGCGGGGAGCGGGGAGCTGGCGAATGTCGGGTTTGCTATCTGGAGTCACTGATAACGCGGTCTCGACTTCCACAGGTTGGGTTCGGGGAGGATACTCGAGAAATAATGCAGTTCCAGACCGCAGTGTCCCTAGGGAATGGGGCTTAATGGACCTGAAAGTCAGCTGGGTTCCAGGTGGAGGGGAACTCAAGTGTATGCGGTTCCCAGACCGCAGTATAGTCCCAAGGAAATGCCGGTTTAATTCATGTAAATGAGTAGCCCGGGTGCCCGGGGATTGATTCCAGGGAAGGGGAAAATTCTCTTATGGGGTTCCCTAACCACAATAATCCCAAGGATATGGGAACAGCTTCCAAAAATAGTTCAGAGTAATAAGAAAGATTTGGTAGGTTCAACTCTTGGAAGATTTAGAGACCTCCTTTAGGCAGGAGGTGGATCTAGTAGTAAAGTTTATGGCAATGGCAGCCTATGGCAGAGTGAGCCAGAGCACCTTTGGGAAGGGATGCGTCATGTGGAATGCCTAAGTCATGGCAGTGCCAGCCTATGGGAAAGGTTGTTGCCAGCAGCACTTTGTTCAAGGGACTGGTCATGGGGATTGCCAAGCTATGGCAGGCTAGCCTATTGGAGAGGCTGTGCCAGCAGTACCTTTGCTCAAGAATTGTCCTGGGGAATTACAAGCTATGGCAGGCTAGCCTATTGGAGAGGTTATGCCAGCAGCACCTTTTGCTCAGGGGCTGCTTCATGAGAATGGCAACTCTATGGCAAATACTGGCTGTGGGAAAGGCCAGCACAGCAGCACCTTTCTTCAGGGTTGCTTTATGGACGCCAGTGGTACCTTCTTCAGGGTGCTTTATGGGAATAGCTGTTTTAGTAGGGTATTCCCATATACAGTGATCATGGGGGATGAGGGGTCATTGTTAGGAAAAACGGCAATATAAACAGAAATCTGTTAAGTCTTAAACTATATTAGAGAAATGGGGCCTCCTCCATCAGCTAGAATTAGTCTATCAAGTTGACTGTAGGATGTTGGGATTCACTTTTAGGATATTCATTTGGCTGTGATGCCGGGCCTGTGACAGATGGGCAGTCATAAAACTATGGTAACAGGTTTTGTAGTAGTTAGATTAATTGTTAATAGTATAGATGTGATTCAGCTGCTGCAAGTAAGACAACTTATCTTGTTAAATGGTTAAAACTATTATGTGCCTTATTAGGTCATTGTTAACACACCTTGTTTCTCCAGCGTGAAATTAATAAAGTCACAAGGATGGACAAACAGTATTCATTACTGCTCTCAGTTGTTGTTAAGTAAATCTTTAATTTATATTATTAAAATGGTGCTAATGGCCCTAAATAGGCAAATTGTTGTCAGCAGTTGCTTTTTTGAGTAGGCCTGCTTGAGGGTCTCCCTATGTAGGATAGGGAGCATGGCTGCGTCAGCATTATTATACGCTAGGGGCCATGGCAAAGTCGGCGTATTTCTGAAGGCTGCACCAGCAGCACCTTGTATCAGGGGCTTGCCTTAATGGCTCCCCTATGTAAAGGAGAGCATGTGGATCGGTATAGCCATGCCGAGTCTGAGGGTATAGCCATAGAGCATGCCCAAGTGATTCAGGGAATGTGCCCAGAGTCAATGCTGGGCAGAAAGTTACTGCACCAAAACACATATTCAGGTGGAATACCGCTCTAAGGGGGACAGTACAGTGGCCGTTGAATCTTCTATTTCAGGTATAGACTTTTCCATAGGTGAAACCTGGAGGACAAAGCACAAGCTATTTTGGAAACGAGCAAGGTGTTCATAGTTTTGGTGATAATGCACCCACGTCTTTATTGGCAGTAAGCGGTTGCACTGAAGTTGGTGGCAGCATGAAGGATGGCCAGAGGCACGATACTGTGCTACTCTACAATTAAGGGGACCACTTACAGCTGGTAAGTATATCACTTAGTTATACATTACAAATGATTGAGGACCATCAGCTAATTTGCGGCGACGTCTTAAATCATGTAAAATGGTCTGTGTCTAGCTTTTCAAGCAGGTTAGAATTACGCAGGGTTCAGTAGAAGACCAAGTTGTCTTACAAGACCGGCTCGTAAATCGGGCCCACAGTTGCTGTTTACGGCAGATACCAAGTTGCAAATATCATCTCGAGTTTGGAGGTGGAGCTGATTTGCAAAAAATGTCTGTGGGTATCAACTATCTATAGACCCTACGGACATCGTATGGGTTAAAGAGTGATTGGACAAAAAAAAAAAAAAAAAAAAAAAAAAATAAAATACAATGTGCGTATTGTGATGCTCAGGTTGATACATTATGATGATGGCATATGTTAGTCACGAGGGTGCAATCAATTAAAGACCCATGGAATGGTTACATATCTTGTGGTCACAGGAGAATCATCAAGTATAGGTTAATGGCAACACAGAATTGGTGTTGAATTACACGATATTATGAAATTCTGGTTAATGAAACACCTAACATGGTTTCATGTTTATTTCATTGGTTGCAAAATATGTGGCATTACAGTGGCGAAACATACATTTTCGCTAAAAGGAGTAGGAAGGACTTTTATGGCTCCCTCCATTTTGTTTATCAATTGAGGTTTCAAATAATGTCATTAAGAGGCCTCTTAAGGTTCCTATTGAGTGATTATGCAAATTGATTCCTGATTTGTCGCGAATAATATAACCTTATTTTGTTATTTTAAACGTAATTTGCTGGCTCAGCCTGAGGCTTGGGAAATCAGTTGTTGCATGATAAACTCAAATTATGTTTTGCAGGTTTAATAAACTGCCCTAAGGTTTGGGTTGTTACATCTATCCTTCCATGTGTTCAAAGTGTTTGCATAGCACCAAACCACAGAATTTTATTTTCCAGGAGATGAAAGAGTTTGTTATGCTTATGTTCCATGGAAAATGTTATTGATTGCTAATGTTTCGAGTTCAAGCTAAATGATCGTTTGTTAATTATGGAGTTATACGGCCATTAATTTGGTTATCAAGGGGTAGAATATCTTCAACATGGGTCCCAGGACCAATATAATGCCATATGCGATGTTGACATTTGTGAACACTATTTCACCAGGAGGCTGCAGCTATATCCTTAAATTTGGCTGGAGTTTATTAGGTAGTTATCCTTCTGGCACTGGTTTAGTGCAGCAGGTTCAGTCGCTACATAATTGTGATGGTACAGGATGATAATGTCTGTAAATTATAATGTATAATATTATATTATAAGTACTTGAGCAGACCAGAAGGGGGTCAGGTCTGAAAATAGTCACAGGCATACCAGGGGACCTTTGATAAGGTAAGCACACATATATACAACAATATGTCAAGGTCACCAAGAGTCTTGGCGTTCTGGACTAGCAATGTTGTTAGTCACAAAAAATAAACAAATATATAAATAAATAGATACATAAATAACTAAATAAATAATTTGGGGAAATTATTGTTCAGGCCATTCCAGATGAGAAAAACAGAGTTGTGTTATGTACTAATGGATTCTGATTCCAGATCTCATTACACCAGGGCTGTTACAACAACAGCAGCAAGGGTATTTATGTTCCGCTGGGTCGCATTGTTACGGCTGCAGCATGGTCCAACGAACAAATCTCCAAACATCTGTAATGACCCATTGCTGAACCAAGGTTATTTGTTAACTCTATTTATGTTCTGGTTATATTTTCCATCTGGGTGAGAGATGGAAATATTATTGTTTCATTTAAACAGCATCAGCATGTTTTACATCTATGTTATGACTGCATGCATTATGAATGTTTTCTCTTCATTTGTCAATGAAGCAGGTGTGGTTGTGTACACTCGTTTCACACGGCATGAAATCACAGAGCTTTGAAGTCTTCACATAGTCACTCACGTGACTCCGAAGTAAAATAGTAAGATTAAATGAGCTTACCAGTTTGAAGTTTGATCTTTATTTTATGAGGAGTCGAGTTGAGGGACTATGTGCCCTCCGCTTCCAGCCCTCATAGATCTCATCTGGTAGTTCTAGTTTTTGTTATCTTACCATTATACTTCAGTCATTATTATCTGTGATTTCACACCGTTGCTTTGAAGATTGACGCACGAACGGCTGTACGGGGTTCTTCACGTAGTCCCTCAACTCGACTCCTCATAAAATAAAGATCAAACTTCAAACTGGTAAGTTCTCATTTACTCTTACTAATTTATTTGTCACATGTAGTGAGGTACAATGAAATTAATTTTTGTATACAATCAGTGTTAAGTATTGTGCAGCATCCCATAATAACACAAACTCAAGAAACACCGAGATTGTAGATTTGAGCTATCCCGAGAACAATGTTTGGTTCTTCAAGAGCTTCAGACTTGTCCCAAAAACTGAGAGGAGCTTTACAAGGTGGGCAAATGGGTCAAACGTAGATGGGCAACTTGGTTGGCATGGACGAGTTAGGCCGAAGGATCTGTTTCTATGATGTATCACTTTAGATTTTAGCGATAAAGCACGGAAACAGGACTTTTGGCCCACCTTGTCCGCGTCAAGTGGCGATCACTCCATACACTAGTTCTATCCAACAGTGTATTGTCCCTTCTGATAATTTACAATTTTTACTAAAGCCAATAACCCTACAAACCCTTACATCTTTGGAGTGTGGGAGGAAACCGGAGCACCCAGAGAAAATCCATGCAGTGACAGGGGGAATGTACAAACTTCATACTGACAGCACCCGTAATCAGGATCAAATCCCAGTCTCTGGTGCTAAAAGGCAGCAATTCTACCCTTATGCCACTATGCTATCTCCTAGACTCCAGGAGTATGATTAAGCAACTTGCCAAACTGAAACTAGTTGGATGAGTAGAACATTCTTTCACTGGAACTGGCAGGAATTTGTTAACATGGAACGTTAGTCTGGCCCATTTCCCAAGGTACTGGTATAACTATCAACCAGGTATCTGCCTAAGATGAAGTGTGTGTGGAGAAACGTGGACAAGCCAGTCCTGGGTAATTAGGCTGGGCTGCCTCAGAGGATGCTTACAGCTCTGGTGTGCGAGCACTAGAGATTCTACTTCCATGCTCTAAGAAGTCTGAACCTGTCCATGCTGACTGGACTGATGCAGGATGTCCTGATGTTTCTTGTTCAGTATTAGCATTGTATTTGCACCAGCAATATGTCCAGCAGCTGGGTAAGGGTTGCCTACAATGTGCTCATATTCAAGGGGATGGGCGTTGGAGTGGAGTAAACAGAGATGACCTTATTGTTGCTGAAGCCCTCAGAAAGATACCAGGATAGAGCCTGGATGATGTTGAGAAAGACTCTTCCAGTGCAGTCTTGCCAACATACTTAGATCCTCAGCATCACTACAAACTGCACTCCAAGCTATAGTGGGGGTGGGATCATTCTGCATTTCCTGTTATAGTGTCTCTTTGTGTGAAATGTCTGTAGAGAGATAGATTGGCACATGTCTGTAGAGAGATAGTCCGTCACTAGCAACTTGATAATACCAGTGTTTACACCAGCCAAGGCACTGAGGGAGACATTGATTATTGTTAGAAGACCATCATCCCAATGGTCATCTCTGAGAGTGCTGTTGCTCCACAGGAGTCGCTGCCTCGTAACGTCAGCCAGCATCATCAGAGACTCTCACCACCCTGGCCACGCTCTCATTTCATGGCACTTACCATCAGGAAGAAGGTATAGGAGATTAAAAACTGTAATGTCTAGGTTCAGGAGCAGCTTCTTCCCAACATCCAACAGACTATTAAACACTACAACCTCCAAATAAACTCCAAACTCCATAGACTTGGTGGCATTGTTTTTGTCTTTGCACGATTATTGTTTGTTTATTTTTTCGTTATATATACAATATATATACATTCTTACTGTGCAGCAGCACCTCAGATGGTGTGTGTATGCAAAATTAGAACTCTGAACACCTGAACAACAAAAAGATATATATATGTTGTTATAATTTGTGTGTGTGTGTGTGTGTGTGTGTGTGTGTGTTGTGGGTGTGTGTGTGTGTGGGTGGTGTGGGTGTGTGTGTGTGTTTCAGGATGTGACGATAAAACACTCTTGACTCCCTTGACTCTCGACTTTACTTTTGAGATGGGACTATCCACGAGCACATACAGCTGCACAAGTGCAGGGCTGAGCATACATGTATAATGTACTCGGGTGAGGTGTGATTGGGGGAAGTGCTAACCTGTAATGCCATCCCCTCTGAAACATTCTTGTATACAATATATGAGGACCGACCTTATGTGATGGGATTAAAAAAAGAGATAGAACAATGGACAGTCGGAGATGCAATAGTTGTAAAAGCTTTGTCTGACTTTGCTTGAATGGTGTTTGTTCATAAGTTCATAACTTATAGGAGGAGAACTAGGCCATTCGGCCCATCAAGTCTACTCTGCCATTCAATCATGGCTGATCTATCTTTCCCTCCCAACCTCATTCTCCTGCCCTTTCCATAATCACTGACACCCATATTAATCAAGTTTGTATGGATTTTCTATCCAATAAATTATTTATATTTGTAATTAAACTTTGTAAAGACATTCTGTCTGACTGTCCTTTGGTTGCACAGAAGAATGTTTTAAAAATATATCAGTATTTGAATAGCTTTTCTAAACTTCCACGAAAAATACGCATTTTACTTTCATCATTAACTACCTGCGACCACAGAAAGGTTACTCACTCGTAATGCCCGTGTTCTTGGAGTTTCATACCAAACTCTGCTGAAGTAACATCTTTCTCTGATGTACAGCAAGGTGCAGAGCTAGACTGTACTAGTGCGATTGTTCCATGCAACTGGTTAGATATTCTTTGAGATTGCTGGAAGCCAAGAAAAATATTGTCAGCTGTGAGGTACCACGTGAAATAGAATTGCAGTTAATGTCGTTACAACAAAAACAACTGGCATTTTAATAATCAACTCTAACATAAGAAAACCTTAGCTGCATTGTGTGTCACTTACAAAACGCATTGAATGTTCTTGCTTCAGCAACTCCAATACCACCGTCCCAATCTCAAGACGTCTACCACCAAAAGTAGACACTACTTAATTCTAGAAGCAAAGAACTACAGATGCTGGTTTATACCAAAGATAGACACAAAGTGCTCGAGTATCTCAGCGAGCCAGGCAACATCTCTGGAGAGAAAGGATGGGTGACTTTTAGGCTCGGGACCAGCACTCTGTCTTTGGCATAAATCAGCAGCTGCAGTTCTTTGTTTCTAACAACAAAAGTACATTGGTAAAAAAGACAATGCTGGAGTCACAAAGCGCGTAGGGCAGCATCACAGTTCTTGGGAGAACACAGATAGGTGACGTTTTGGTTTGGGACCATGCTTATCCTAAAGTACATTGGAAGCAGGGGCATTGCAAGCTATTACAGGCACATTTTCTTTCAAATCAGAGACCATCCCGAGTCGGAAAACTATCTCTGTTCCTTCATAATGGGGATTTTCTCTTTTTTTTTTTTATACCGCGATTACATCTAAACCAAAAAGATGACTCACTGCCAACTTCTCAAGGGTAATTACAGGTTGCTAATAAATGCTAACCTTGCTAGTGATGCTCAAATCATAAAAAGAATAACTAATTAAAAAAAAGTCCAAGGCACTTTATCAAACAATAACATTAATAACATTCGAGACTGAGAAATGGATGTGATATGAGGAACGACAAACCAAACCCTCGACAAAGGTTTACAATGCAGGAAGCACTTTAACGAAGAAAAGCAAAAGATAGAGAGTTTTAGGGAAGGAATCTTGCAGCTTAGAGTTAGGGCAGCTAAAATGATCAGTGGGCGGATGGAGTGGATGGTGAGGGATGGATGGGAAGTAGACAGCAATGGAGACACATGGATGTGAGAATGAGAAGTATACAATGGAGCAGCTGTCAGGGTTGGGCTGAGAACTACAATCACGAGTCAATGTAGATTTAATCAAAATGTAGGCAGCAGGGATTTAGATAAGTTTTAGGGTGCAAAATCGACCCATCGATCAGTGCAGAAGTCCTAATGAGGTTGAGATTGGCAGCCTTACCCAGTTTAGGTGCCACATTTTCGGGTGGACTTCCTGGGGGGGGGGGGGGATTTCAAATACGCTCTCATGATTTTGTCCATATTAAATGAGGCACTGGACCACCAGTGGCTGGAAAATTGGCAGCCTAACCTCAGACATCTTTCTGTGAGGGAATGATGACAGGGTGTTGGGTTTGAGGCCTAAGATGGTGGTTTCAACTTCCCTCCATCTTTAATTGTAATAAAGTGCTGCTTCTTTATTGAATGTCACATAAAGTATGTTCCAAGTCTGAGACTGAGGACTGATGGTGAGATAGAGCAGAGTGTGGTCAGTGTCTTTGGATGAGATCATTAGTTGTTAGTGGCGATGAATTGGGTTGACAAAGCATTGCAGGTGACGCAATTGGCTGCTTGAACTCTGCCGGTTACCTCATTTGTTGTGTCTCCACTGCAAAAGATTCTCTGGCTATGATAGACACAAAGAGCTGGAGTAACTCATCTCTGGAGAAAAGGAATAGGTGACATTTTAGGTTGAGACCCTTCTTCAGACTGGTCCTTTCTTCCCTTCCAGTCTGAAGAAGCCTTTTTGGATTATTCGTTTTTCCCCTCTTCCGGTCCGAAGAAGGGTCTCGACCCAAAACATCACCTATTCCTTTTCTCCAGAGATGCTGTCTGACCCGCTGAGTTACTCCAGCTTTTTGTGACAATCTTTGGTTTAAATCAGCATCCACAGTTCCTTCCTCCACATTCCCTCCTACCCGTCCCCTTCCACCTCTACGCCCCTCTTTGGCTTTACATCTCACCCCTCTTCACTCCTTATCTGACATCTTTTTGCCTCCTTTTAATCTGTAGCCGTTGAGACTTGCCCACTCTTCTTCCATCCCCCCCCCCCCTCACCTGTTGCAGGGATTGCATCTATCACATGCCGAGCTTTGTCCTACCCACACCCCTCTTTTCCAGCTTATTCCCACTACAATCGGTCTGAAGAAGGGTCATGACCCAAAACATCACCTATCCATTCCCTCGTCAGATGCTGCCTGATCAGTAGAGTTACTCCAGCACTAAGGTATGCTGAAGTACGATGTTTGTGTCTTTGAAACTGATGGAGGGATTGAAACACAGTATTCAGGAAAGGTGGGTTTCACTGATTAGGGAAAAGATAAAATGTTAGAGGATTTTTAATAGAAACCGTGGTGGGTGTGGGGGGTGAGGGGGGGGGGGGGGGGGGAGGGGTGGGTGGGTAAAGGTTAGATGACAATTTACAAAGACAATGGGATCAAAACAGTTTAGACTTACCCAGTCCAACAATGAAAGGTCAGGCAGATTGTGACAAGGTCTTTTGGGGTTTGTGAAGCTTTCTAAAAATGAAAACAGAAATTGGAATTGGAAAATATTAATACCAAGTAGGGAATTTTGACCTTCTTCTACAATTAAATATAACTCAACATGAAGAGATATCTGAACATCCAATTAATTATTCTGTTCTTGCCCAGAACTGGCTCAGTGGTCGTACATTTGGCTCTGAATCAGGGAGATGCTGGTTTAAGTCCTGCTCCAAAAACTTAGATTCAAAATCTAAGCATTGTCCAAGATTGGGTAAAGACCAGCCTCTTTTTCAGAGACATGGAAGTTGCAAGTTGGCAACTCGCTGCGTACCGTACGCGAAGATCTTCTATTGTACCCGTGCATAGTATCATTTGGAAAGCCTGCAAGTCAAGCTTTTCACTGTGTCTTTGCACATATGACAACAATAAACTAAACAAAACTAAACCCCCACCCATGAGCTGTGCTCCATAACCGAGCGCTGGCGAATTAAATTACAAAAGTATAAATGGAAATTGATTGTTAGCATGCACATGATGGGCCAAAGAGCCTCCATGCCAATGGCTGTGAGAAGTGTGTAGGCTGTGATCAAGAGGGCCACTCTGGCCAATGTCATGTAATTTGTCTCAAACCGATTACTTTAGACGTTAGCTCAGCCAAACAGGCAGCATCGCTGGAGAGTTAAGGGCCTGTTCCACTTACATGTCCTTGGCACGCAAATTACGCGTGGTCGCGTTGAGCCGCGATGGTCCCGCGAAGGTCGCGCGCGATTACATGCGTCCGCACAGCCGTCTGGAGCACGTGACGTTATTTGAAGATGGACACAAAGCTGGAGTAACTCAGCGGGACCGGCAGCATCTCTGGTGAGAAGCAATGGGTGATGTTTCGTGTTGAGACTCTTCTTCAGTCTGAAAGAAGGGTCGTGACCCGAAACGTCACCCATTGCTTCTCTCCAGAGATGCTGCCGGTCCCGCTGAGTTACTCCTGCATTTTGTGTCTATCTTCAATTTTTTTGGCCCCGCTCTGGGAGTAGAAGTGGGGGCGGATCCGGATCCGCAACGGCCGTGAGCCCCAGGCCGAGCTCGGTGATCATTTGCCTGCTTCTGCTGCTGTTGGAGGTGAGACGTTGCATCGAGCCAGGGTCTTGGGCCTGACCCACTTTGGCTGTCAGTTACGCGACAGGCCGTTGGCGCGCAAAGATTTTGTTCGCTACAAAAATTTCGGAGCCCCGCGCGATGTTGCGCACAGCTAGATACCCCTCCGCGATTCCCAGTGGGACCGGCCCCACGCGGCCATAAGATGCCCGTGCGCCTCAATGCGACCACAAGGTTGCGTAAATTGCGTGCCAAGGACCCGTAAGTGGGACAGGCCCTTAAGGCAATAGTCCTTATTGCTTTGCTTGCTGGATAACAACCACAACTTGCAGCTTTGGCTACTTCATGTGCAGAGATTAGTTCTAGTTTCCAGTTATGAGTTTCACAAATGCCTCTGCCAATATTTAATCCTCAACCAATATTATTCAATGAGTTATCTGCCCATTATCCATTGCTGTTCATGGGAGTTTGCTGTGTGAAAATAGATCAATTAAAGCTTTGGATTGGGTCAAGATTATATTATGTCCGACCCACATTTTCTGCAATTGTCTTTGTTATGCATAAGGAAATCAGCATTTATGCATTTTAACACAAAGGTACTTTGATCTGATAACTGGTTGTTGTTTTAGTTAAAAGGAAAGGCTGGCATTTGTGTAGCACCATGGACAACAGTAGGTTATTGCAAAGAGTTTTGTAGCCAATTAATCAGTTTTGACGATATCCATATTTCATCATTAGAAAAGTGGCAACTTATTTTCACACAGCAAGATCCCACTAACAGTAATGGGAAATGGCAAGGTTATAATCAGATTATAATCTTTATAATCCAATGCTTTATAATGGATAAACGATGATATTGATGGCACTGGTTGAGGAATAAATATTGCCTGGGACATTTGTGGAAAACTCTCCTGAAAAGTGCCATTGGATCTTCTTATGTCAAGCCAAGAGTCAACAGGATCTCACAGGAACACAAGAAAATAGGAACTCAAGTAGTTCTTGAAGCCCTTCAAGCCTGCGTTGCTATTTAGTGTGATCAGGGCTGACCTATTCTGGCCATACACCTTCTTCCATGCCGTTTCTTCATACCCCTTTAATCCTCAATCTATCAAATATTTATCCACCTCCATTTTAAACACTCCTAATGATTTAGTTTTCACCATCCGCTGGGGCTAAGAATTCGAGATTCATGCTCGCTGTCAGAAGAAATGTTGATATACTTCAGTTCTAAATAACTGGCTCCTTAACTCATAGCTTATCTCCTTAGCTGTGCCCCATTCATAAAAACATCCAAAGATCTACCCTGTCAAGCCCTCTTAGGATGAGGTTGCCCTTATTTTTCTAAACTCCACGTAATACAGGCCCAAACTATTTAGTCTTTCCTCCATTTACAGTTCATTGCAAAGAGGTAGCTCCACCAATAGTGGTTTCTGAAGACCTTTGGCAAGGATCCATTAAACAAATTTAGATCATATTCTTTTGGGCTGTGGATGGGGGGTTAGTTATGAAGATAAACAATGTAGGAATAAATGGGTCAGTTTTGGTTGGGAGGCTCTGATTAATGGGATGCCATAACGATTAGTGAGAGATTGAAATTTGTTGGCTTTGATTGAAGGATGCAGCATGGAAACAAGCCCAATGGCCCACCGAGTCCATATCACCGGTCATTATCATAGCGCGGCAGTGGACAAGCGCAGTGGAAAGGTGGCCATGGCGGCCGTCACAGGGGACGACCTCCTCTCCGTCTCCCCCGACCGATCGTCTGTCACGCTGGTGCGTGGGCTTACCCTCGAAGCCACGATCGGTCGGCCCTCCGCTGCTTTACACCGTCCTCAGATCACTCCGGGCCTCGCTCTGGTCTACGCGGCAACCTCAGCTTAGCTCGGGGGGGCCTGGTGGGGAAGCGTCTGCTTACGACCTGGGGTAGGTGCGGCCTCTAACCCCTACCCTTCCTCTTACCCCTCCCTCTCTCTCTAGGATGTGGTGAATATTAGGTCCTATGGGTGAGAGGTGGAGTATTTGCGTTCGGGAACCATTCCCCCTGTGTCGCTGCGCCGCCCCCCCCCCCCCCCAACCACTCAATCTCTACCCCCCTCCCTCTCCGTCTCTACCCACCCCCCCCCCCCCCAGCCGCACCTGCGCAGTTTGGGGTTATGCGTGGGTGGATAGGGCAGGGGATGGGGTAAAAGGAGCAAATTAATAATATGAATATAATATCAAGGGGGGTTAGTGTGTGTGTGGGTGGTGGTTAGTGTGTGTGACGCCGATGCGCCCCCCCCCCCCCCCCCCCCCCCCGCAACCGTGCATTGAGGGGATGGGACCCGACAGGTCCCCCTTGGTCTAGTGTATATATAAACTTAATCACATCAGAGGGGTCGCAGCCTACTAAATGCTAGTTAAGGATTTGCCTGTCTTATATCAATGCCATATTAGCAGCAGTTACGGTTGCTGGCAGAGTGATTTGTTATTTCCTCAACTCTTCTGAAGGTTGTCAAGATTTAAGACTGAAGAATGCCAGATTTATTTACTCTGTGATTGGAAAAGAAGTTGTCCTGCAGAGAGCGGTTGCTGCTTTAGGCAGCCGTAAGCTTATTGTACTGTGGAAGAAGTCCCTCTGCTGATAACCTTCCTGTGCTTCCTGCAGCGGTTCCACTGATGTGAGGCTGGGCCACGACTTGGCTCTGGGGAGACCACAGCAGAGCCTGACAAATAAAGCACCGTTGAACCATATTGCCTTCACTCAGCCTCTTCAAGTTCCGCCACTGCCTTGTAATTGAGGACAGCGACGTGTATTTGCAGAAGGAAGCTTTGTGTGGTTCCCCGTTATTGTCTTGGTTAACTATGATTGTTGACTATCAAGACATACTGTCCTACATCAAACAAAGCAGCTGACCCAGTGGAAGGACGCAATGCCTTCTGAAGCAGGACACAAGGTATTCAGAGCACTCTTTTAATAAACTGGGCTTACAATATGTCGTGAGGTAAATGAAACTTTCACTACTTGTAATTTACTTAACTTTATTTAAGCTTTAAGCAACTTATTTCTTTAATACATTACTCAGAAACGTCTGGCAAACATGGCTGATTCCGCAGGCCTTTCCCGCCCAAAATACTTTGCACATGTGCACACTCCGGGAATGTCCTGCGCATGCGCACTCTCTAGAACAACCCCGCACATGCGCCCACTTCATTCTCCCCTCCTATTTATAAGTTGAGACGGTCAGGAGGTTTAATACATCTTGATGACCGTCACAGAACTGGAGCTTCAGGAGGTAATGGCGTTTCAATAGCTGGTGGTAGATATATTGCTTGGTCATCAACTTCACTCATATTGTTATTTAGATTTACAATTTTAGAATTTCTTATAGAAGTTTCCATAGGGGATGCTGGAAGTGTTGGAGGAAGTTCTTTGATTATGTTATCAAGAAGTTACGGAGCTGATGGAGAAGACAGACATGGTTGCAAGGTCACGAAGTGAGACAGTTGACTGGTGTCCATCCTGATACTTGATAGTTGCATAAGAAGGGTTGACATCGGTCAGTTCAACTTCATCAACAAAAGGCTTGTTCTTATTTAATCGGACATAATAATGAAGCAACACGGTCCCAGGGCTAGTCAACCATGATGGCAGAGAAGTACCACTAGAAGAAACAAATGCCGTTTGAAGTTAAAGAACCGCTCATGTGGGAATAGTTATTGGTAGCAGTTGACAGTAGAGATCTGATGGAGGTGTAATGCATCTAGTAGAACACATTCCCAATGCTGATCTGGTATGTCATTTGACTTTAAAGCCAGTTTCACTGCTTTCCAAATTATTCCGTTATACCTCTCAACCTGACCATTTCCAATAGGATGATATGGTGTTGTTTTACTTGTGGCAATTCCTCTCTTAGAAAGGTAGTCCTTTAAATCTTTCGACATGAATGAGGTGCCCCTATCAGAATGTATGTAACTTGGAAATCCACAGAATGAAAACAGTTGATCTAAATATTTGATAACCATAGCAGCTGACATAGTTGGACAAGGAAAAGTAAATGGGAACCTCGAATATTCGTCAACTTAGATAAGTATATAAACATTTCGAGAGGAGGATGGTAAAGGCCCTTTGAAGTCAATACTCAAACGTTCCATAGGTTGAGTAGCTTTGATCAATCTTCCTTCTTCAGGACGGAAGAACCTTGGTTTTAATTCAGCACAGATTCTACATGAAGCACACGTCATCTTCACATCTTCTGTAGAGAAAGATAAGTTTTTGGAACGTATAGTGTAACAAACGAGTGACTCCAGGATGACACAGCCCATTGTGAAGATCAGTGAGTGCAGAAGAATGAACAGAGGCACAAAATGCTCGGGTTAATGTATCCGGAGCAACATTATCCTTACCAGAGCGGTACTCAATTGAATAACTATATGCAGATAATTCAACCCTCCATTCATGAATTTTACTGTTCTCAATCTTCGTTCATTTTCGATTATCCAGCATAAAAGCTACTGAACGCTGATCTGTTATCAAAGTGAAGTGCTGGCGAGCAAGGAAATGACTCAATTTTCTCGCTGCTTCAATAATTGCTGTAGCTTCCTTTTCGACAGGTGGGTAGTGCAATTCACTACCTTGGAGAGTACAAGACATGAAAGCCACTGGTCGCCCTCCTTAATTTACTGTTGCTGATACTGCTAAATCAGAGGCATCACATTCAACAACAAAGGGGAGATCCTCGTCAATGGCGTGTAATGTCGCAGATTCCAATTGTTTCTTTACAGAAGTAAAATCACCAATTGCTGTAGCGTCAAGGGGGAAAGATTTTGATCTAATCAAAGGCTGAATTTAGTCAGAAAAATTTGGTATCCATTTTGCATAATATGCAAACATCCCAAGGACCCTTTGTAGAGAGTTTAATGTAACTGGAACAGGTATCTCTTGGAGTGGGTGGAATCTTTCTGGATCAGGCTTGATTATATCATTTCCAACCCAATAACCAAGAATATTAATTGATGACACTGATGTTATTGACTTAGCCTCATTTAATGTTAGATTTTTAGAATGTACAACATCTAAAAACCGTTGTACATTTTCATCATGTTCAGCTTGGTCTTTTCCTGCAATAGTTATATTATCAAGATTAGGGAAAGTATCTTTAAGGTTTTCCTGTTCAACAAGTTTATCCATCTCTCTCTGAAAAACAGCCACATCATTAGTTACACCAAAAAAATCATATAATTTCCCATTTGCTTCAAACGCAGTGTATATCTTCTCTGATTCCTTCAAAGGAATTTGGTAGTAAGCACTTTTTAAGTCAAAAGTAGAGAATATCTTATACTTAGCTAATGTATTGATAATCTCTTCTATTCGAGGTAGTGGATATGCATCAAGGTCCGTGAACTGGTTTATAGTTTGAGAGTAATCAATGCAGAGTCTTTTCCTATAGGGGTCCTTAACCACGACAACTTGTGCCCTCCAAGGGGAAGAGCTGGGTTCTGTGATACCTTCTCATAAAAGATTAGTTACTTCTGTGTTGATAAAGTTCCTATCATCTTTACTAAAGTGTCTGGATTTTGTAGCAATTGGCTTGCACTTGGAGAATAAATTAGTGAATAATGAAGGACATTCAACAGATGCTGCAGAAACACCACACAATACTGGTGGCTTTGACAATACAAGGTCAGGCATAGATCCTTCATACATTATTTGAAGTGATCTGTGCAGTTTCTGGAAATCCTGACCTAGAATTATATCGCTACACAATTTTTTCAAAATACCTAGACATACAGATTTATAGCTGTTTAGAATAAAGTCTACAATACAAGATCCTATAATTTGAGTGTTGAGAGTTGTCAGAGCCATCGGGATTTCCTTATTTGAAGGAATTATGGTTAGATTTAGTCGAGACACAACTTGTTCACTTATAAAACCTTCTGAACTGTCAGAATCAAGTAATACATTAAGTGTATGGCCATTAATGGATACCATTGTAGCTGCATGAGACACGCTCTGAGGAAATGCAGCTGTAATTGTACATAAAGAAGGCGTATACATGGCAGCAGTCACAATGTTTGTAGTTGCTTTGGACATGCACACTCTAGAATAATGTCCCTTCTTGCCACAACTATTACAAGTTGCCTCTCGAGCAGGGCATCTCTCTCTTAGGAATATTACCCCCGCAAAAGTAACAGTTCCTTTTTGAATAATTATATGCAGCAGCAAGGGCACCTTTATCAGTAGAAATTGTTTCGGTTTTCTCCATATTTGTACTTGGGTGAGATTCGTTTGCAGTAGTTGGAGCAGAATACACATTAGATGAGCCATAAGCATCTGAATTTTTCTGAGCCAAGTCCAAAGAGTAAGCTTGATTGTAAGCTGACTGTAAATCCAAGGTTTTGTGTTCTAATAGTCTCTGTCGTATTAAAGGCGATGCCAAACCATTGATAAAAGAGTCTCGAATAACTTCCTGTCGATATTGATCAGCCGTAACTGCTTTGAAGGCACAGTCTTTACTAAGTCTTTGAAGTTCTTGTAAAAATTCATCAAGTGACTCACCAGGTTTTTGTTTCTGAGTAGCAAGGAGGTGTCGAGCGAATATTACGTTGGGTGTCTTAACGAAGAGTCTGCTTAGTACATCAATAGCAGAATCATAAGTTGTACATTCCTCTATGTACTCGTATACATCAGAAGAGACAAAGCTTATTAATGTCTTAAGCCTGTCTGGTGCATCGTTGCCACACTCCTCAAAGAAGTTATTTAGTATACGAAGCCAGTGCTTCCAATTCTTTGCAGCAGCAGGTGAGTTGGGATCCAGATCCAAGCGTTGGGGTTTCAATAGTTTCTCCATCCTAAGTCAGACTGTTTGACTTGTAATTGTTAAATTGTTAAACTGCTTAAATTGTTGTCGGGTAAATGAAACTTTCACTACTTGTAATTTACTTAACTTTATTTATGCTATAAGCAACTTATTTCTTTAATACATTACTCAGAAACGTCTGGCAAATATGGCTGATTCCGCAGGCCTTTCCAGCCCAAAATACTTTGCACATGCGCACACTCCGGGAATGTCCTGCGCATGCGCACTCTCTAGAAGAACCCCGCACATGCGCCCACTTCACAGTATATCAATGAACATCAGACATGTTGAAATCAAAACATTTAAGTGTTGGCTACTTTGTCCGTGATTGCATCATGAGGAAAACTGGCAACAAAAGATGAACGTAAATGTACAATATTCGGAAAATTATAGAAAATTACGTATTATGACTTTCATGAACGCAGATATTAACATGAATAATTCATAGTAAGAAAATGTTTGGCAAATGTACTACATACCTTGTGCGGGAAGCCTGAAGTTGTGTTTGTGCCTTTGATTCTCTGACATTGGACTGTGAACGGCATCCAAACTTTGCTTCCGTCTGTGGCTCAAGGAGGAATCAAAAGGTGTGCTATTGTCTGACAAGGAGCGGTTTCCTCTGGGGGTACTATGACTTTGCCTGTCAAAAGCCATTCTTGTTAAAGAACAAATTAATAATATCCAGCAAAGGCATCAGATTTTGACATTGCTAATTAATGTCACATTACTTGTGCTCTCAAAAATTTTGTAAAATGACAGCAGCAATTTTAACTTAAAATGCCTTGAGTGATGCTGACAGAAAAAAAGGATAACAGTTTTACGCCATTTCTAGAAAATACAATTGGACAGGGTGTAAACTTGGTGGTTTATAGGATGTGGATACAAGGAACGGCAGATGCTGGTTTACCAAAAACAAGTGCTGGAGTAACACAGTGGGTCAGGCAGCATCTCTGGAGAACATGGACAGGTGATGTTTCGGATTGGGTGCCTCTTCAGAAGTGTCCCGGTCTGAAATGGTCCCAGACTGGTCAGTCTGAAGAGGGGTACCATCCTTAAACGTCACTTGTTCATGTTCCCCAGAGATGATGCCTGACCCACTGAGTTACTCCAGCACTTTGTGTCTTTTGGTGGTTTATAAAATCTTGATAGTTTTATGATGAGTTGATTAGGCTAAAATTGGGCCAAGTTAGCTTGGACCAGGCCTGCACCTTGCGGTTGCATTTTTCTTATTCAGCCATTTGCTTCCCGATACCTCGCTGGTCCCTGTGTGCAGTCACACCCTGAGGGGATAGCAGCAAGCAGTGACCAGACAGTAGAACCAAATGGTCTGCCAATGATCTGCCCAGATGGTCTTTAGATAGCTCTGATGACCAGAGACATTGAGAAACAATGGAATAATATTTAAATAATCTAGAAGATCTAGAATGGCGGCACAGTGGCGCAGCGATAGAGTTGTTGCCTTAGTGCTAGACACCTGGGTTCGATCTTGATCATGGGTGCTGCCTCTATGGAGTTTGTATGTTCTCCCTGTGACCACGTGAGTTTTCTCCGGGTACTCCGATTCTAAACACCTGTTTTTGCTTCTTCATTCTGGGGTATTGTGTGTAAATTGATGATAAAAAATGAATTTAATCCATTTTAAAATAAGGCTGTAATGTAACAAAATGTGGAAAAGGTAAAGGGATCTGAATACTTTCTGAATACACTGTATGTGTATGATCTACCAAATGCTGGCATAAAGCTGAGGTCAAATGCGATCTGGATCTGGCCTCTCAGATCAGCACGTTATTGTAGAGTGCCACTGGGCTCAGAACAAGAGATCGCATGATACCATGCACACCTTTCTACAGATCCCTTGGATGGCCATCAGCAGCTTCAGATCATCCATCCTATTGCATAGAAGATCACTATTACGTCCAATGGGTCTCTAGACATATCTCCATTCTCCAGTGATGCTGCTTGACCCGCTGAGTTACTCCAGCATATTGTGTCTAGTCTCCATTCCCTGAGATACTTTGACCATTATCCTGTTCTATCCTTATCTCACACTGTGCAGGGAACAGTGGCTGCTAATGTGAGTGGGTCAAGAAAGAGAGAGCTTTAATATGTTTTGCAGATCCTCAGGGGGCATGTTGGATCCATTCTCTGTTAATAAATGCCTATTAACACTGAATTAGTAGTTGTGCTTCTCAGCTCTTGGAAGATAAACCCATATATATATATATGGAGCTCTTTCCCTATCCATGCTCTCCAGAGATGCCGCCTCACCCACTGAGTAACTCCAGCACTTTGTGTCCTTTTGTGTATTAACCAGCATCTGCATTTTGTTTCTATTCCTCAACACTGTCCAATGACTGGGCAAACTCATAATCAACGTACACAGCAGAACAGTTTGAGGGATTTCCAGTGGATGATTTTGTTTAGAATTGTGATAAAATGATTCTACCTTGATAATACCTGAGGTCATAAGAACACAGTCACTCTATGAAAGAATGTTTATTTCATATTTCTTGTGAGGAAATATGTAAATTGTAGTGATTTTGTATGAACATCTATCCTCTTCCTCATGACTGACATATATTAAAGAAACTATTGTGAGCCAACTCCACAAGAACAGCTTCAATATTATTAATGTAATGGGAGCCGTGCGTTTTACTCACTGTAAGAAGTATTTCAGCTTTCTCAGCTCCTGATGAAGTAACTCGTTTTCCTCTTTCAATCCACTGATTTCATGAGCTGCAAAGTGCCCAAACAGAAAAAGGTAAGATGGAGTGCTGTATTGAACGAGGCAGACAATGGGTTGATAAAGAAATGTTAAGGGTGCTTACTGAGAACAGAAATGTGCTGAAGGCTTTGGAGTTGAGATGTTTCAAATTCCTGGTGCTTTTTCCTGGCCAACTCCTGTGTGACTGTGCATCGATCACAAAGACCTGCTCGGAGCCTAACACAAGCAGTTATTTGCTGATTAGTTTTCAAAAATTGACAGCGCAATGCAAACACCGTTACAAATGTAAGAAGAGAAGGACTTTATACAGCTACTATCAGGACCAAAGGGAGACCCAAGGCCACTAACAATTGTGCAGAATGGTCCTGAGTCGTGCAGTTTGGTAATACCATAGAATGTGATCAAGCACTTTCTATGAAGCAAAATGCCCCTGAAGTGCTCTATTTCCAGCAGTGTATGATACAAATCTGCACAAAGCCAGCTCCCACAGTAGCTTTGTGGTAATGATGAAATAATTTATTTGGACTATCTTTGATCGGACTTTACTGGATTAAACTTGCACCAAACGTATTCACGTTATTCGCTTCATCATGTATCGGTGCACTGTGGTTGGCCTGATTGTAATCCTGTTTAGACGTTCCGCTGACTGGATAGCACGCAACAAAAGCTTTTCACTGCTCCTTGGTACACGTGACAATGAGCTAAACTTAACTGAACAATTTCAGGTTTCCTGATTGACTGCGAATCTAAATTAAATGGTGCATGATAGAAAACAGACAATGGTGAACTTTTAACAAATTCATACCGAGTATACAAGGCTAAAAGGTAGGAAATGGCAACCATAAAACTGATCCAATGACAGCCATCAGGAGCAGTTAATGTTGATGAAGGTGCTAAAGGAGTGATGGATGTGTGGGGTGAGTCGGGGATTTGTTCAGCGTTGTGTTATTGGGGAGCGTATCTTGGGGTGTCTCAGATACCAGTAGTGAGGTAGTCAAGATGGGGGTAGACACAAAATGCTGGAGCAGCTCAGCGGGCGAGGCAGTATCTCTGGAGAGAAGGAATGGGCGACGTTTTGGGTCGAAATCTTTCTTCAGTAATCAAGATGGGGGATGGGTGTTGGTCGTGGACTTTATTAGAGAGGAATGACAGATCAAAAGAAACCTTACTGCAAAACAGAACATCTCAGATTTTCTTGCAGCAGCCGAGGCATGCTTAGCCCCACTGATAGCACTCGAGCAGAGACCACCCTCCGATTCAAGCTGTTTGAGGACTTTGTTTTGCACAACTAATAGGAACAACTTTGAAAACTGAACATGCCTAACAGATTCTGAGGCTATGAGTTTAGAGATGCAGCATGGAAACAGGCCACTTCGACCCACCGTCCATCACCTCTTCACTCTGGGTCTATGTAATCCCAGTTTTGCGTCCAGTCCCTGCACACTCAGGGCAATTTACAGAGGGACAATTAACCTACAAACCCACACGTCTTTGGGATGTTGGGGGAAACCAGAGCACCCGGAGGAAATCCATGCGGCCACAGGGAGAATGTTCAAACCCCACACAGCCAGCACTCAAGGACAGGATGGAACCCGGGTCTCTGGCGCTGTGAAGCAGCAGCTCAACCAACTGCGCCACCCAGTTGTGGGCATGAAGAATATGCATCCTAGTCTCATTGGTGGGTTGTTATGGCTCTGAGCAGCTGGTCACGTTTTTCATTCACTGCATTCCTTGTTACTTCTAGGCTTTTCTTTTCTAATAACACTGAATGAGGATTGAAAATTGGTGTTAATGTTTTTTTTTTAATACATTTGCCTAACTGAACACTTTCTTCAGACCTGGGTAAGGATAACAGATTTTTCTTTGGGGAAGGGAATTAGTGAAGCAGTTTTTTTTTTAATGACAATCATTTAGTTTCATGGTTACTAATATTGACGATATATTTTCTTACTCGGATCAATAAATCAGGGCCCTGGTTACATCCCAATAGATTTTTAGACCTGCTGCCGTATACTTGAAGATTGGGGGTGGCACAGTGGCGCAGCAGTAGAGTTGCTGCCTCACAGCACCAGAGACCCCGGTTCGATCCTGACTAGGGTGCTATCTATACGGAGTTTGTACGTGGCTATTCTCCAGGTGCTCTGTCTTCCTCTCACATTCCAAAGGCGTACAGGTTTGTAGGTTAATTGACTTGGTACAAATTATAAATTGCCAACTAGTGTGTAGGCTAGTCTTAGAGTACGGGGTGATTGCTGGTCTGCACGGATTAGGTGGGCAGACGGGCCTGTTTCCATGCTGTATCTCTAAAGTCTAATAAAGCTTTGGTTTAAATGTCTCATCAGGGCAGGCAATTAAACCAATGCCCTCAGCACCATAATTGTACACTCCAGTTTATGGAGTGGGAGTTGACTCCATAGTTCTCTGACTCAAAGACAAAGGGGACACTTTGAACAATAGCTGGCTGGGGTTAGATGATTACAGTTGTGCTGTGTGTTCTTGAGTCATGCACTGATCTCTGGATACAAAGAATTTACAACACACATTGTAACAAATATAATTCTAGTTTCCATTTATAGCTTTGAGACTCCTTGGTTTTTCAATTATGGGTTATTCAGGACTTGAGACTAAAGTCTCCAAAATACAAACAGACTTTATTTTCTCAGGTCACCTGACTTTTAAATGTATTTGAGCCACAAATTCCTGAACTGAAATCAAATTCGAGGAAGAAAAGGTCCTCATCTGATATGGCAATACCTCATTCAAATGCTAATTAAAATGTTTGCTGCATTTATTCACATTTACTTTGGTATCTGGAACAAAATCTGTCCTCAAATATTTCACTTTTATAGCTGTACTCAAAATTGTGTATGGCAAATTAGATGTTCTGTGTTTAGGTTGCCATTAATTACTCTCCCCTGAGCATTGTTATCCTTGGGCACTGATAAGTCCCAGTTTCTCACTCTTGGTCTGAAGAAGCGTCCCGTCTCAAAGTCGTCTATCCATTTCCCTCCGCAGATGCCGCCTGACCCACTGAATTCCTCCAGCACTTTTTGTTCAAGATTCCAGCATCTGCAGTTCCCTTGTGTCTCCCGACTTTTGATGCTGAAACCAGGCTAAGAAGGTGCAAGCAAATGACCGGGGATATTACTTAAAATACAGTTCTGCTTTCCCCCAAATGCACATGTTTGATTCCCAACTATGTTCTCCATGACAATAACCTGCTGGACTTTTAACATTGCCCAAAATAATTCATATGGTGTTAAAAAAAAAAATGTATCCCAGGATCTGATAAGGCCAGGTGATTTAAAAGCTTGGTCAAAACAAAGGCTTCTACAAGAGGGGAGAAGTCTTTAGGGTTAGGTTTAAGTTTATTATTGTCATGTTTACTAAGGTACAGTGAATAGGTTTGTTTTGCATGCCATCCAACCAAATCAGATAATACTATATATAAATACAATCAAGCCAAATTCCAGTACAATAGGTAGAACTATGGGAAAGATATAGAGTGCAGAATATAGTACTCAGCATTGAAGTGCGCCAGTTCTAGAGACAAATTCCAACGCCTGCAATGGGGTCAGTGTGAATCTGACAGTACCGTGGCTTATGGAAGGACTGCTCGGAAAACTGATAACAGAATGTAAGAAGCCATTCCTGAGTCTGATGGTGTACACCTTCAAGCTTCTGTATCTTCTGCCCAGCGGGAGCGGAGAGAAGAAGGAATGACTGGGGTTGGACAAGTCTTTGATTACCCTGGCATTGTGAAGTGTAGATGGAGTCAACGGCGGGGAGACTGGTCTGCGTGATGCTCTGGGCTGTGGCCACAACTCTGTGCCATTTCTTGCTGTTTTGGAAAGAGTAATTTAGCGAGAAAATTCCACATCTTTGGGGCTAGGCAGCTGAAGCCATAGTTGCCAATAGTGGAGCAAATTCAAATAGCAGCCAGGGAGAAAGTGCGTGTGATTTATTTTTTCTCTCAGATTACGGAGCATGAAACCTTCAGTTGAGAAACCTTAGAAAAATGAAATTTGAATCTGAACAAAGGAGAGGGGGGTTTTCATACCTGTTCTCCAAAACCTTGACATTATCATTCATTATCTTGTGCTGCTCCCTCAGCTGATGGTTCTTGCTAAACAACTCGTCCATTCTCTGGGCATCACTGTGTAACACAATATCGCAATTATGCCAGGTTTTGTGCAGGGTTCGCTCTATGTAATAATTCTTTATCTTTAACAATTACATTTTCTAGTAACACTTGTTGAAAATACAGAGGACAGTATTCAGAGTGCAGAATCAAGTTAGGAATCGAACCCAACACTTAAAAGGATAATCTCACATTTACACCTGGAACATTGATCTCTGCAGTTAAGTTCAACAATAGCTCCAGTGTATATATTAGTTATGATGTACCTTCCTTGAGTTTTAATGTGTGGGTTTTTTTTTATAAATGGCACTTGGGTCATTGGCACAGTGGTAAAACATGTGGTCAAAAATCAAGCATCCCTGTCCTTTTAAACATGTTGGACTTCATTTCTGTAATTGAGTTAGAGGGCTGGACAGAGCAAATAATAAGGACAAACAGCCCACTGGAATGTTCTTTTAAGGATTTAAAAAAGTGACGGTATTGTTGCAGTTTTTGTAAAAATGCCCTGGGCAATTTGGGACCACGGTCACCATAGGAATATGTCATGCAAGACAAATGCAGGAGTCATAGTTAATTAACTGTGTAGGAAGGAACTGCAGAAGCTGGTTTAAACCGAAGGTAGACACAAAAAACTGGAGTAACTCAGCGGGACAAGCAGCATCTCTGGAGAAAAGGAATTAGTGACATTTGGGAACGAGATCCTTCTTCCGTCTGAAGAAGGGTCTCGACTCTTAACATCACCCATGGTTAATTAACTCAGGCACTGAATGGACAGGCAATATAATAGGCACAGAGTGTAAAAGGGGGAAAGAGGCTGCCGGCTTGTTCCTATCGTATGTAACTTCAGCAGCGAGGGGGCTTCATGCTGTTGCAACTCTCTGCTGCTTGATGGCTCCAACAATTACTTCTATTTGTTACTGATAGCTTGACAGTTGGCCTGGGAAAGCTCTATTCTTGTATTACGGACACACATGAAATCTTCCATATTATTGTCACGGCTTTGCATGGCCAAAGACTTGGGTTCAATCCTGACCATGCGTGCTGTATGTACAGAGTTTGTACATCAATTAACTTTCTTCCATGCTCAATTTCCTTTGGCCCACCTCAGTAAATGGAGCAGTGTATCCCTGCATACAACAAGGTCTGGAAAACATTCAGGAATGGGTGGGCACCTGACCGATAACACTTGTTCCACACAAGTGAACATCTCCAAAAAGGGAGAGGCTAACTGCTTGCCTTGGATATTTAATTTTTTTTTACCATCGCCAAGGTCTTCCTCACAAACATTCTGGGGTTCTAGTAACCAGAAACTATATTGTACCAGAATCATAAATAGCATGGCTACAAGACTAGGTCAAAGGTTAGATAGCGTGTGGTGAGTGACTCACCCCAAAATCAGTCCATCATGTACGATGTACATAATGGAATAAGCTTGCCTTGCCTGCATGAATGAGGCTCGTGAATGTCTCAAGAAGCTCATTGCCATCAAGGACAATGCAGATTGCTCCACAGGTACCCCATTCATCTCTGTGAACTTGTAATGTAACTGCATTGTTTACCATCTACAAAATGCACTCCATTTAGTTGTCTTGAGTAGCGTTACTTGGGTTGGGTCTCTGAAGATACCTTCCAGGTCTGTGTTCAGAGCCACCAAGAAGGACAAGGCCAGCAGCGATTGGGACCATCACTAGCAACACGTTTCCCTCCATGTCATTCACTTGAAAATGTATGACCACTTCTTCATCGCCAGGTCTCCATCCTACAGCTCTCAACTAAAGAGTATTCTGTGAATACCTTCATAAACGGAGAGCAGGATCTCAAAGAGAAGGCACACTCCCTTCTCAAAGCCATTTGAACAGGCAGTGGAGGCCAATTCACTGGATGTATTCAAGAGAGAATTAGATATGGCTCTTGGGTCTAATGGAACCAAGGGATCACGTTCATTTCCTTGTACTCCTGCAACATTTTCTCCTCGTGATTCTTTTACTTTCTATTAACCTACTCTATGGGGTAATTTTGCATCAACCAATTAACCAGTGGCCAATGAATCTTTGGGATGTGGAAGCGGAGGAAGAACCACCCACAATAAATGAGAGATTGTGTAAAGGTGACATCCAAGTTCAGGACTCGATTCCTGGATGCATGGATCTAGGATTAATTGCCACCCAAATGGACCAAAGGTACCCTCCTGTTGTAAGCTTGGAGTACTCTATAATCAATGCCCTGTGAAAGACAAATTGCATCGATAAAGAGTCATATACAGTATAGAAACAAACTCTTTAGTTCAGTTTCGAGATACAGCATGGAAACAGGCCCTTCAGCCCACCGTCCATGCCGACCATCAGTCATCCGCACACTGGTTCCATGTTATTCCACTTTTGCATCCTATACATGAGGGACAATTTGCCGAAGCCATTTAGCCTACAAACCGGTACCTTTTTGGGATGTAAGAGGAAGCAGGAGCTCCCGGAGAATACCCACGTGGTCAAAGGGAGAACGTACAAACTCCACACAGGCAGCACCCGTAGTCAGGGCCGAACCTTGCTCTCTGATGCTGTGAGATGCAGCTTCTATGTCACTGTACCACCAAATCACACATGCTGAACAAGATACCTCATCTATGCCTGTGTTTGGTCTATATATCCCTCTAAACCTGTCCTAATCAAGTACGTGGACAAATGTCCTTTAAATGTTGTTATTGTACCGGGCTTGTCTGCTTCCTCTGGCAGCTCGTTCCATATATCCTCCACCCTCTGTGTGAGAAAGTTGTCCCTCAGGTTCCCATTAAAGCTTTCCCCTATCACCTTAAACCTATGCCCTCTATTTGATTCCTTTTTTTTAAAACAAATATTTCCAATATGTTAAGGATAAAATAAGGACATCCATTTTAAGTGCACATAAGATTAAAGAGATGGCTGTAAGCCATATGTGTCATTAAAGTGAAAGGAAACCAGAGAGACAGCATACAAATACATGGAAGTAATTTGCAACCTCTACTAAAACTTAGCAATGTCACATTTATAGGGTTCTGCACCGTGCTGGATAGCCTATTAGGGAAATACATAAAAGTAATACGCAATGACAATGAGATTGTTTCAGATTAGGAAGG
Organism: Okamejei kenojei; assembly: GCA_035221665.1. NCBI lineage: Eukaryota > Metazoa > Chordata > Chondrichthyes > Rajiformes > Rajidae > Okamejei > Okamejei kenojei. Next base: position 14,419,146 of record CM069150.1, on the reverse strand, counting down.
GCAAATGGCAATGTTTCTTAACTTAATGAACAATATTAATTAATTAATTGATTGAAAGATACAGCATGGAAACGGGCCCTTTTGGCCCATTGGTTTTGGATCACAAGTTCTATGTTATCTTGCTTTCGCTTCCACTTCCCACACAGTAGGGGCAATTTACAAAGGCCAGTTAACCCACAAACTCGCATGTCTTTGGGATGTGAGTGTGTAAAATGATGAAGGGCATAGATACGGTAAACAGTCAAAATCGTTATCCCAGGAAGGAAAAATCAAATATTAGAGGGCACAAATTTAAGGCGAGAGGGACATAGTTAAAGGAGATCCATGGGGCAAGCTGTTTTACACAGTGGGTGCTGACTGCCTGGAACTTGCTGCCAGTGATGTTGGTTGAAGCAGATACGTTGATGGCATTTAAATAGTTTTGCATTGGCATGTGGATATGCAGGGGATGGAGGGATATGTGCTATATGCAGGTGTAAGTTAATAAACAAAAGTGAACAAACAGTGGCTTAATGGTAGAGTTGTTGCCTTCGAGCGCTTGCAGCACCAGAGACCCGGGGCTCGATCCCAACTACGGGTGCTGTCTATACGTTCTCCCCGTGACCTGCGTGGGTTTTCTCCAAGATCTCGGTTTCCTCCCACACTCCAAACACGTACAGGTTTGTAGGTTAATTGGCTTGGTGTGTGTTAATGTGCGGGGGTTGCTGGTCAGTGCGGACTCGGTGGGCCGAAGGGCCTGTTTCCATGCTGTATCTCTAAACTAAAATAAACTAAAAAAAAATAATGTGCAATAAGTAGGTAACAAAGAAGGAAGACGTTTAAGATTATCATGGAAGCATTATGAGGTTTGTAAAACAGGATAGTGAACTACATTCTCCTCAAAGAAGGAAAATACCTTCTTCAAAAACATAACACACTATACTCACAGACATCGCTCCATGTTTATTTCAGTTAACTTTGTGTACAGTCCTGAGCAGTAAAAGGGAAAGGGAAAAGAAAAAAAAAACTTTAGAAACAATGTAATCGTTTAAAGTATTCCTACAGTTTTCCTGAGAGGATGTACAATAACTTCTGTAAATGGCCGCTCTTGCCAACACATTGGGTAAAGATAAAATATAACTAAGTTATTACACTTTATGTTTAACTGCGGCCGTTACAGAACAAAGGCATTTACAATGGAAAAGAGTGTGTCGAACAACCGACTTTTTATTTTTACCTCGCACTTCTTGTTCATGCAGATCTTTGAGCTTTGCCCATACATCGGTGAAGTTGTCTGTAGCCATTCCTCACTGCACCTGAAGTGATCACAGAATCATGGACTCTCAGTCAGGCTGTGCTTTGACACCAGATCCACTGGCGTGCAAATATCTCAACATTAAACAAGGTGGAGATATTTTTATGCATTTACAACATAATGTTTATTGCCTTCAAGACAGTAAAAACATCCCAAGATGCTTCACAGGTTGTATAATCATGTAAATATTTCGTAATACGTCAGGACATCGAAGGAAGCCACCTTTTTGCTCGGTCCGACTTGGCATACATGATCTCCCAAACACTCTAAGTGGAGAGGATGTTCCCACTAGTCTAGGGCTAGAGGTCATAGCCTCAGAATTAAAGGACAGTAGCTGGCAGAGCCACTTTGTTCCTGACATGGTCTCACAACCATGTACGTCCCACCCGACCTCCAGGACTGCCAGTATGTCTTCCTCCGCCGAAATTCCCACTGTACACCACTGCAAAAGCCTTACGAGGGGCCCTTCGTAGTACTGCAAAATGACGCCACAGCTTTCATCATCGGCATGTGCGGCAGACACGAGACTGTCTCCGTGGACCGTTTTAAGCCGGCACACCTGGACATTGACCAACCACTGCAGGTGGAACAACCCCGCTGCAGAGAACATGACCCAACCCGCTCTCAACACAACTAGCTGCAACCCCCGAACACAGGTGACACATACACAGGGTTAGGCCGCATCACTCGACAGCCTAACCGCATCCAATACTCTTGTTCTGGGTTGGGGGGGGGTGGGTGGTCATGTGGCAGGCCAAGCCACTTTGGTCTCGAACGGTCGTTCATCCAGCTCAAGTACTTGCTTGGACCTGCAGTGATCAGGGCCGACCAATCAACGCTGACCTGGGTGTACCGCTGGCGGGGTGCAACGGGGTGACGGCGGAGCTAGTCTTCACTTCACAGTCCACACGTCAACACACACACACACACACACACACACACACACACACACACACACACACACACACACACACACACACACACACACACACACACACACACACCTTGTCCTTTGGTACTCATTGTTGAGCTGTATCATTTACAGTGGCTTGCAAAAGTTTTCCACATTTTGTCACGTTACAACACAAACGCAAATGTATTTTTATTGGGATTTTATGTGATAGACCAACACAAAGTGGCGCATAATTGTGAAGTGGAAGGAAAATGATACATGGTTTTCACATTTTTTTACAAATAAAAAACTGAAAAGTGTGGCATGCAAAAGTATTCAGCCCCCTTTACTCTGATACCCCTAAATAAAATCCAGTGCAACCAATTGCCTTCAGAAGTCACCTAATTAGTAAATAGAGTCCACTTGTGTGTAATCTAATCTCAGTATAAATACAGCTGTTCTGTGAAGGCCTCAGAGGTTTGTTAGAGAACATTAGTTAAACAAACAGCATCATGAAGCACAAGGAACACACCAGACAGGTCAGGGATAAAGTTTGTGGAGAAGTTTAAAGCAGGGTTAGGTTATAAAAAAAATATCCCAAGCTTTTGAACATCTCATGGAGCACTGTTCAATCCATCATCCGAAAATGGAAAGAGTATGGCACAACTGCAAACCTACCAAGACATGGCCGTCCACCTAAACTGACAGCCGGGCAAGGAGAGCATTGATCAGAGAAGCAGCCAAGAGGCCCATGGTAACTCTGGAGGAGCTGCAGAGATCCACAGCTCAGGTGGGAGAATCTGGCCACAGGACAACTATTAGTCGTGCACTCCACAAATCGGGCCTTTATGGAAGAGTGGCAAGAAGAAAGCCATTGTTGAAACAAAGCCATAAGAAGTCCCGTTTGCAGTTTGCCACAAGCCATGTGGGGGACACAGCAAACATGTGGAGGAAGGTGCTCTGGTCTGATGAGACCAAAATTGAAGTTTTTTGGCCTAAATGCAAAACGCTATGTGTGGCGGAAAACTAACACTGCACATCACCCCTGAACACACCATCCCCACTGTGAAACATGGTGGTGGCAGCATCATGCTGTGGGGATGCTTTTCTTCAGCAGGGACAGGGAAGCTGGTCAGAGTTGATGGAAGATGGATGGAGCCAAATACAGGGCAATCTTGGAAGAAAACCTGTTAGAGTCTGCAAAAGACTTGAGACTGGGGCGGAGGTTCACCTTCCAGCAGGACAACAACCCTAAACATACAGCCAGAGCTACAATGGAATGGTTTAGATCAAAGCATATTCATGTGTTAGAATGGCCCAGTCAAAGTCCAGACCTAAATCCAATTGAGAATCTCTGGCAAGAACTTAAATTGCTGTTCACAGATGCTCTCCATCCAATCTGACTGAGCTTGAGCTATTTTGCAAAGAAGAATGGGCAAAAATTTCAGTCTCTAGATGTGCAAAGCTGGTAGAGACATACCCCAAAAGACTTGCAGCTGTAATTGCAGCGAAAGGTGGTTCTACAAAGCATTGACTCAGGGGGGTTGAATACTTTTGCACGCCACACTTTTCAATTTTTTATTTGTAATAAAATTTGGAAACCATGTATCATTTTCCTTCCACTTCACAATTATGCACCACTTTGTGTTGGTCTATCACATAAAATCCCAATAAAATACATTTACGTCTGTGGTTGTAACGTGACAAAATGTGGAACAGTTCAAGGGGTATGAAAACTTTTGCAAGCCACTGTAAATATTAAACTGAGTGTTTACACAACAGGTGAACCTCATCAGGATGTTCCTTTAGGAAGGAGATGAGGAGAAATTTTTAGTTTGTAGGCAGGAGAATGGGGTTAGGAAGGAGAGCAAGATTAGACATGATTGAATGGCGGAGTAGACTTGATTGGCCGAATGGCCTAATTTTACTCCTATTCCTTATGACCTTATGAACTCCCCTTTCCACTCCCATAGTGACCTTTCTGTCCTAGGCCTCCTCCAATGTTCAGATGAAGTCAAATGCAAATTGGAGGAAAAGCACCTCATGCTTTGCTTTGGCAGCTTATAATCCAGCCATGTGTACAAGAGCCTGTCCCGCTGAGTTACTGCAGCATTTTATGTCTATCTTTGGTTTGAATATTGATTTATCTAACTTCAAGTAACCCTTGCATCCCCTCTCTCTCCGTCCCTCCCCCAACCTAGTCATCATGCTAGTTTCACTGTCGTCCTGGAGAATTTCACTGTCAGTTATAACTCGTTATCACCTAGACCGCAGCCAACAATGGACCATTGTGGGCTCCACCTTTCTTTGATCATTGTTCCTTTTTTCCATATCTTTTATTCATTTGTTCCACATCTCTATGTTACCGGCTATATGGGATTCATGTTGTCGACCTCCCCGTGGTGAGCCCTGTCAACTGACCTCAAACAGAGACTGCAGCAGCAATGCCGCAGCTTGGCGCCAACCCGGAGCATGCGCCCTTTTTAGGGCGGGCACCTCCAGATGTCGAACCGGATGGCATCATCCTGCTGCAGATCTGCTGCCTCAAGCGCAAGAAGAAGAAGCAGAGACGGTCATATTTCATATTTCACGCTTATTTCTCTGTAACCTATTCTCCTATTCAGCCAGCAGCTCTACCGGTTGTGTCATTGTGCCTGATAGAGAGCTGCTGCCTGACAGTGCCAGAGACCCTGGGTTTCGATCCTGATCCTGATCCTGGCAGCTGCCAGTGTGAGGATCGCACCTTCTTCCTGCTACTGCATGGGTTTTTTCCAGATGGCCGCACGTTTTGGGGATGAGAAGGAATCTCTGTAGCCAGACGGTGGGGAATCTGTGCACTTCATTGTCACAGATGGCTGTGGAGGCCAAGCCATTGGGTGTTTTTAAGGCGTAGATTTGCAGGTAATTGATTGGCAAGGGTGTCAAGGCTTATGCGGAGAAGGCAGGAGAATGGGGTTGAGAGGGAAAGATAGATCAGCCATGATTGATGGCGGAGCAGACTCGATAGACCGAATGGCCTACTTCTGCTCCTATGACATGAACTGATGAGTTAAACTCATTACCTGTTAACGACAGCTCATTCAACACTGATTCCATAATTCAGTTTGCACTGCTGATGGAGAATATTTGGAGAATATTATTTGATGTCCAGGTGAGAAATTACTGGACAGAACGTCTTGCTCTCAGAAATAGATTGGCTGAGGCAGGAAAGAGCAGGACCATTTTTGGTTTCATTGCCGCACCAACAAGCTGTGCAGGAAATCAAACTATCGGGTCCGGGTCGAAGATAGACACAGAAAGCTGGATTAACTTAGCAGGTCAGACAGCATCTCTGGAGAGAAGGAATGGGTGACGATTTGGGTTGAGACCCTTCTTTAGACGGTTTAAACCAGCATCTGCAGTTCCTTCCCACACATATCAGGTCTGGGTCTCTACCTGACCCCCCCTTCACGAGAACTGCATATACAGCAGAGTTAAGCCAATGTACCAGTGCTTCGTGAAACAGGTGAGAAATAAGAGGAAGGAGGAGAAATAGAGTTTATAATCTGTATAACTCCATACAGACATCCTTAGTCAGGATTCAAACCGGGTCTGTGGCGCTGTAAGGCAGCAACTCTACCGCTGCACATCTATGCTGCATCATCAAGAGCATGCAATACGGAACATTGTGATGCAGAAGGTTCTCTGGGAACACAACCTCTTTGTAACACAGGGCTACACTCTACTAGTCTAAAATGCTTCCGATTCTGGTGAGACAGTGGCTTGGGCAGAATAGAAAATGCACCACATCAGTAAACTAAACCATTCGACAAAGAAATGGCATAACTAACTTCTACCTCAAGTAGAACAGGATAATTTAATACCATTAACACCTTTCTTTTTTGAGTTTGCTTCGCAAACATCAAGTATTTTAAATTGGCATTCTGCTCCATAAAATGTAAAGAAAAAAAAAAGAATCAGGAGTCCAGCTCTCTATACAACTTTGATTTAGAGTATCAAAACAACAGGCCTGAAAGCAACTATGCACTAAAATACAGATCACCTCATTTCTTTATAACACCAACACATTTATATTGAATGCAGGCTACTGTAGTTTTGATTAGATCATTTCAAACAATTCAACTAGTGTATAAATTTGGATTTTTGTTATTAGATCACTGAGTTATCAATGTTACCTTTAGCATCCAAATTTACATATCAATGGTGTGATTAGTATGGGAACTTTCCAAGACACATGCATTATCCTATGAAATGCATTTCTCGTGCAACTATTATTTGACACAAAAAGCCTTTTTCTTAAAGATTGTGAAGTCAAGAATAGAAAATGTTGTCACCTGTAATATTAGATGTGGCGATGTAACAGGGTGCTTTGATGAGGTGCTTTGCTCAATCGTTACGTTGTTGGACAAATGCTCACGACCACAGAAGATCTGTGTTGTCAATGGTCAGAATTAATTAAATCAACGTGTAAGAAGGAACTTCAGATGCTGGTTTACATCGAAGATAGACACAAAATGCTGGACTAACTCAGCGGGACAGGCAGCATCTCTTAAATCAATTTTAAGAATTATAATTTAAATCAAAATGCTTTCTGATAATGAGGGGGGGAAATTTGGATGACAAGTTTCCTTGAAGCAGTATGGCCCACTTAGTAATAAATTGTGACTTGCATTGTTGCTAATTCAGCTAGGCCTTATATACCAAACTGCATTTTATTGTTTATAAAACAAATATATGTTAAGATTAATGTTATGTTAAGATTAATCTTATGTTAAGATTAATCTTAATCATGTGCTAAGATTCAATCTTTTCAGTAAATTTGGGCGAGATGCTTCATTGAGATCCATAGTAATCTGTACCTGGAGTCAGAATCTTGCAGAATCTTGCACCATTTAATAGATACTATAGAAAACAAGCACAAGCTATCGATTTTCAATAACTACCATCAAGATATTGTTTCAATTGTCAATATAAAGGTATTGCTCACTAAATTCTCTACAATATCAGGGGTTATTACTATTATTATAGAATTGTTGCCTAGTGGCGAAATAATGTTGTCACTAAAAGTGGCAGCACGTTCCAGGCACCCACCTCTTCCTGTGTAAAAAAACTTGCCCCGCCTATCTCATTTAAACTTCGCTCCTCTCTCCTTGAAGCTATGCCCTCTAGTCTTTGACATTTCCATCCTGGGAGAAAGGTTTCTGACTGTCTACCCTATCTATGCATCTCATGAGTTTCTGGACTTCTATCAGGTCTCCTCTCAGCCTCTGATACGCCAGAGAAATCAATCCAAGTTTGTCCAACCTCTCCTTACAGCTAATATCCTCTAATCCAGGCAGCATTCCGGTCATGCTCTTCTGCACTCTCTCCACAGTTTCAACATTTTCTGTCGGGGGGGGGGACCAAGAACTGGACGTAGTGTAGGTCTTCCTTCACCCTTCAACGTTCCATTAGATTTATTTAGAATTCCAGTTTAAATTGCAGCTAAACTCAAAACTTTTACTCAGATATGTCACAAGGTTATAAATGATAGGAGCAGAATTAGGTCTTTCGGCCCATCAAGCCTACTCCGCTACTCAATGATATTTCAATCATGGCCGATCTATCTTTCCCTCCGACCGCATTCTCCTGCCTTTTCCCCATAACCCCTGACCCCTGTATTAATCTGATGTGAAGTAATATGTTCGTGATTTGAAATGTTCATTCAACTTCTTGTTGAAGCTCTTGGACCAACTATTTTCAGCATACTCTGTTTCTATTTCAGCTTCCCAGCCTCCATCTTAGAAACATATAAACATAGAAATTAGGTGCAGGAGTAGGCCATTCGGCCCTTCAAGCCAGCACCGTAATTCAATATGATCAGGCTGATCATCCAACTCAGTATCCCGTACCTGCCTTCTCTCCATACTCTCTGATCCCCTTAGCCACAAGGGCCACATCTAACTCCCTCGTTAAATATAGCCAATCAACTGGCCTCCACTACCCTCTGTGGCAGAGAGTTTCAGAGACCCACCACTCTCTGTGAAAAAAAGTCCTTCTCATCTCAGTCCTAAAGGATTTCCCCCTTATCCTTAAGCTGTGACCCCTTGCCCTGGACCTCCCCAACATCGGGAACAATCTTCCTGCATCTAGCCTGTCCAACCCCTTAAGAATTTTGTAAGTTTCTATAAGATCCCCTCTCAATCTCCTAAATTCTAGAGAGTATAAACCGAGTCTATCCAGTCTTTCTTCATAAGACAGTCCTGACATCCCAGGAATCAGTCTGGTGAACCTTCTCTGCACTCCCTCTATGGCAAAAATGTCCTTCCTCAGTTTTGGAGACCAGAACTGTACGCAATACTCCAGGTGTGGTCTCACCAAGACCCTATACAACTGAAGTAGAACCTCCCTGCTCCTATACTCAAATCCTTTTGCTATGAAAGCTAACATACCATTCGCTTTCTTCACTGCCCGCTGCACCTGCATGCCTACTTTCAATGACTGGTGTACCATGACACCCAGGTCGCGCTGCATCTCCCCTTTTCCTAGGTCTTATCTTTCCTTTGTATGATGTGAACGCAAGGGATGGAGTGTCAATAGAAGAAAATAAATGTCTGCAACTTCTAGGATAACCCCAGAAAACAAAGTTAATATACGCAGAGTGCCACACAGCACTAGATGGTAATGACAAGATAACCTTTGCAATTTTTTTTTTTCAGAGTTGCTTCCATTAAAGGCTGTATGTTTGAATGTGGATGGACTGATATGTCCATTGAACAAAAGAACTCTCCCCTCCCCCACTCACCGCCTAGATATTTCACTTGCCATGTCTTTGCTGGCGTAAGAAAAGGCTAATAGATCTTGCAAAATATTCCAAGATTATGGGTTATGGACTTCATTCTCTGAGCTAGATTCCCAACCCTATCTGTAGAATACATAATTACATCCATGTGAAGGAGTATTAAAATAAAGTGGCAGTTACAAAATGAATCAGCAAGCATGCAACAATTGACAGTATAAGCACCATTGTAAGTCACAGAAACAATTGATGGGAATTATTTGACATCACAGAGCAACAAATATAATTCTCCACACCTTCTAGAAGTAGCTGTTGGCATCAACACTGTAGCTATCTTTCCACTTTCCCCTGGCAACATCTGTAGGAGTCCTTTACTCTTCAGCCACATGTGATTGCAGATATCACAATCCTGTTTACATTTAACTTTCGGCTCACTTAAGGTAATTTCCACTTGTCATTCAGTTTGACCTTTCGAAAAACAGATTCCTAATCGGCATTCTCCGGTGTAGGCAGCAAAATCTGTTCGCTTGAAACCAGCACATGCACAAATGCGTGTGAAACACCACCAAGAGGAAATGCAATTGCGTAATTAATGGACTTTGCAATTTAAAATTATCAACCTTACAAAGTTCTGGGTGCAGTGTCCTACCCGGATTCCTCACCTGCGTGCAAAGAGCTGAACCATAAAACTTTAAAGTGGTATTGTCATCAGAAATATATGGCTTTGAATCCAGGAATGTGTTGCATTGAAATAATGGCTGACTTCCGTGAGTTAAGAGAAGATGCATCATGTTTACATTGTTTGTCATTCTGATTCGGGTCGGTGAGAACAAAGAGGGACCCGGCAGTCCGCCTATGGCCATGTGAGGTGGCAGGTCTGGTTCGCCGCTGCGAGAAGATAAGACTGTACTAAGAAATTCTGAAACTTTGTTGGCACCAGAAACGTGGCGAGTCTTTGTGTACTGCCTGGGTGAAGTCTGCTGTATGATTTTACCAGATTGTATGCAAAAACAAAGAATCTCAGTGTACCAAGGTACATGTGACAATAAAGTGTCATTGAAATGTATGTAGGTAGACAAATCTCCAGGGCCTGATCAGATATATCCGAGGACAATATGAGACACTAGAGAGGAAATTGCCCTGGTTGAAACTTGCGAGTCATTCTTAAATGCAGGAGAGGTGCCGGTAGACTGGAGGGGGCCTCTATTCAAGGAGGGCTGCAGGAAAAATGCCTGGAACTTTAGGCCGGTGAGCTTAACATCTGTAGTTGGAAAGTTACTAGAGATTATTCTGAGGGATAGGTTATACAGGCATTTGTATGGGCAAGGGGTGATTAGGGATAGTCAGCAAGGTTTTGTACGTGGGCTGTCGTGTCTCACAAATCTGATTGAGTCTTTTGAAGATGTGACCAAAAAGGTTGATTGAGGGCAGAGCTGTTGGTTGTATACATGGACTTCAGTAAGGCTTTCGACAAGGTTCCGCACGATAGGCTGCTCTGGAAGGTTAGATCGCATGGGATCCAAGTGGAGATAGCTGAATGGATAGTGAATTGGCTTCATGGAAGGAAGCAGAGGGTGATGGTGGAAGGTTGCTTCTCGGACTGGAGGCCTGCGACTAGTGGTGTGCCTAGGGTTCGGTGCTGTGCCCGTTACTGTTTGTCATCTACATCAATGATTTGGAGGAGAACATACAGGGCAAGATTAACAAGTTTGTTGACGATACATAAGTGGGTGGTTTTGCAGGTAGTGAAGATGGTTGTGAAAGATTGCAGCTGGACCTTGATCAATTGGCCAGGTGGGCGGAGGAATGGTTGATGGAATTTAATACAGAGAAGTGTGAGGTGTTGCAATTTGGGACATCTAACAAGGGCAGGACCTAAACAATGAATGGTAGGCCTCTGGGGAGTGTTGCAGAGCAGAAGGATCTAGGAGTGCAGGTGCATGGTTCCTTGAAGGTCGAGTTGCAGGTAGATAAGGTGGTCCAAAAGGCTTTTGGAACATTGGCCTTCGTCAGTCAGAGGATAGAGTACAGATGCAGGGAGGTCATGTTGCAGTTGTACAAGGCGTTGGTGGGACCGCATTTTGAGTATTGTGTTCATTTCCGGGCACCATGTTATAGGAAAGATATTGTCAAGCTTGAAAGGATTCAAAAAGGATTTATGATGATGTTGCCAGGATTAGAGGGTCTGAGCTATAGGGAGTGGTTGAGTAGACTGGGTCTCTATTCCTTAGAGCGCAGGAGGATGAGGGGTGATCTTATAGAGGTGGACAAAATCATGAGAGGAATAGATCAGGTTGATGCACAGAATCTCTTGCACAGAGTAGGGGAATTGAGGACCAGAGGTCATAGGTTCAAGGTGAAGGGGAAACGATTTAATAGGAATCGGAGGGGTAACTTATTCGCACAAAGTGTAGTGGGTGATGGAACAAGCTACCAGAGGAGGTCGTTGAGGCTGGGACTTTCCCAATGTTTAAGAAACAGTTAGACAGGTACATGGATAGGACAAGTTTGGAGGGATATGGACCAAATGCAGACAGGTGGTACACATTGGCCGGTGTGACGCTGGGCCAAAGGTCCTGTTTCCAGATTGTATCACTCGATGACCCTATGACCCTATGACTCTATGACTAAGTTGTTTTGAATGGAGGAAAACAGCTGCATATTTTAACAGTCTCACAGTTGGATTAATCTACAAAAATTAAACAGTGTGGCATTCAAATGAAGTCGATTAGTAAAGATTAATTGTTGATAGGTGCTTAGAATGGGAATTTGTAGAGTTTGGTCCCCTATTCCTACTGTAGATGTCAGTGCTCTGGACTTCACTAGAGTATTTTTAAAATGGAGATTGATAGGTTCTTGATTAGAAAGGGAGAAGGCAAGAGAATTGTGTTGAGAGGTAAAATAGATCAACCATGATTGAATGGCGGAGTAGACTTGATGGGCTGAATGGCCTAATTCTCTTCCTATAACTTATGAACTTATGAACAAACACTATACACAAAATACAAACTGAGGAACTGCAGATGCTGGAAAATCGAAGGTAGACAAAAGTGCTGGAGAAACTCAGCGGGTGCAACAGCATCTATGGGGCTATTTAGGGTGGGGGGGGGAAGAAGAAAGGAGAAAGGAAGAGGAGGAGCCCGAGGGCTGATGGAGAGCTGAGACGGGGCGGAGACAGCAAGGTCTACCAGAAATTGGAGAAGTCAATGTTTATGCCGCTAGGGCGCAAACTGCCCATATGAGGCGCTGCTCCTCCAATTTCCGGTGGTGCTCACTCAGGCCATGGAGGAGGCCCAGGACAGAAAGGTCGGATTCAGAATGGGAGGAGGAGTTGAAGTGCTGAGCCACAGGGAGATCAGGTTGGTTAATGTGGACCGAGCGGTGGTGTTCGGCAAAACGATTGCCAAGCCTACGTTTGGTCTCACCGCTGACATCTAGAGCAGTGGATGCAATAGATGAGGTTGAAGGAGGTGCTAAATAGTCTAATTCTGCTCCTATGTCTAATGGTGTTCTGGTATTAACTATCGAAACCATGATTAAGAAATTTGCAAATTACGCCAAAATGGACAATATGGCCAACAATGAGAAGGAACGTTTTAGATTTCAGGTGGGCAAGAAAGTGGCAAATCATTTCAATGAGAAGAATGGGGTAATACACATGAGATGGGCAAGAAAGGCAAGGAAATGCAACTGAAGTGGAAGGGTATATTGTAGTGGGTTCTTGAAGTGCAAGTCCACAGATTGCTGAAGGTATCTGACTGATACAAATAAGGAGATTTAAGAAAACAAGTGAGAATGTCACTGTTGGGCACGCCATTAGAACACAGTTAGAGAAGTCACCAGATCACAGGAGTTGAATAGCGTGACCGGGCGGAATGTAAAATAAATTTACAGATATGTCAACAAGGCTAGAATATTTTATATGAGAGGAACAACTGGTCAGACGAGATTTTTCTCTTTGCCACATAGGAGACTGAGTGGGGATGCAAATTATAGAACACTTTGTGAGGGATAAAAGAAAGATGTTACGTCTCTTAGCGAAGTGGTCAATAACAAGGGGATCAAGGTTTAAGGTAGAAGGACCAGAAGAAAATATTTTCACCCAAAGGGCATTGAAAGGCCTGAAACATATTGCAAGAAACGTTCATTGTATTTGACAAGCACCAGGAAAAGTTGGTGGAGTGCTGTAAATTGTATTGCTGACAAATACAAAGTGTGTAGGAAGGAACTGCAGATACTGGTTCACACCGGAGATAGACGGAAAAAGCTGGAGTGACTCAGCGGGTCAGGCAGCATCTGTGGACAGAAGAAATGGGTGATGTTTCGGGTCGAGAGCCTTCTGCAGACTGAGATTTGGGGAGAGGGAGTCTAGAGATATGGAGACAGATCAAAGCAGATGGTGCTAAGTAAATGTAGAATGACTCATACAAAGTGGAATTAGTCTCTGTAGCTCTTTGGTTTACATTGGGCCGCAGGCCATCTATGCTAATCTATGATTTGTAGCCACAGGGCAGAAAACCCAATTACGATTTCAAATTCTTTCAAACCATCATTCTTTGTGGACAATTATTTTTTAATTTCAAATCTATGATTTTATTTATTTACTTGAATTGATGGTAGTGAGGTGAGGCTTGTTTAGAGGTACAGCATGGAAACAGGTCCTTCGGGCCACCGAGCCTATGCTGACCATTGATCGCCCGTTCACACTAGTTCTATGTTATCCCACTTTCTCATCCACTCCCTACACTTTGGGGGAATTTTACAGGGGCCCATTATGGCAGCGCAGTGGTAGAGTTGCTGCCTAATGCCCCTGTCCCATTTTGGAAACCTGATAGTCCCTAATGGTCAAAAGTGGTTTCCACTTCTTCTATGTTCCGGTGATTATTTCAAAAATTTGAAAAAACCTCCGGGAACCTGACAAAAACCTCCGGGAACCGCACGGAAACCTTGGGAGGGGCGCAAAGTCTCCAGAGGTTTCCGTTCAGGTTTCGTAAGGTGGGACAGGGGCATTACTGTGCACCCGGGTTGGATCCCAACTGCGGATGCTTTCTGTACAGAGTATACGTTGTCTCCGTGACCGCGTGGGTTTTTTCCAAGATCTTCGGTTTCCTCCCACACTCCAAAGACGTAGAGATTTGTAGGCTAATCGGCTTGGTGTAAGTGTAAATTGTCCGTCGCGTGTGGGGATCACGGGTCGGTGTGGGTTCGGTGGGCCGAAGGGCCTGTTTCCGCGCTGTGTCTCTCAAATAAACAAAACTAATTAACCTACAAACCCGCACGTCTTTGGGATGTGGGAGGAAACCGGAGCACCCGGAGGAAACCCACGCCATCGCAGAGAGAACTTGAAAACTCCACAGAGACAGCACTGGAGGTCAGGATCGAGTCCAGGTCGCTGGCGCTGTGGGCAGCAGCTCTGCCTGCTGTGCTTCTGTGCTGCCAGTCTCCAGCTTATCAGGTACCTGGATTACTAATGCAATAATGGCACAACTATGATCGTGTACCCCATCATCTCTAATTCAAGAAAATAATAAAAGACACCATACTGCCGTGAGGTTAGCTGTGCCTTTCCTTTAGGCCAAACTCACACCTCTGATATAGAACAAGGTTTACCCTGGGCTTAAGGGTGCCCCCTTCCTGAGGGAGACTGAGTTCAGTTTTCCTGTCAATACAACTGTGACCCTTAGCTCTGCTTCAAGAATGCAAGTTACAAACTCAGTCAGTTATTGCTTGCAGGATGGGAACCTTCAAAATGACCAGCGGCTGCTGTTACTCTCCGAGTAATAATATTATCTCACTACTTGATTCGCACGGATGTCCCAGTAATTTACAAGATTGTTTGAAAACAAAGCAACAAGTATGCAGTCTGTTCACCCAGACTGCATACTTTACTCTCTAGCTAGAAGCTAAATTTGAAACCTAAATGTGATTCCTTCCTGATCGATACTATAATATTGTAATAATATTATAATATTGCCACCCTTCAGCTTTATCCCGGCAACCGTATCGTCACCCTGGGTAATTCTTTTAATTTCCTGCGATTTCTAACCCGGAATGCTCATTTCCCCAGTAACGTTGATCATACATCATTTCTTTCCGGGTGCTTTTTCACCAATGCAAGGCATTACAGATAAAACACATACTACCATCAACTATCAATTCACATTTAGATATAAAGATTCTTCCATCCATTTAATGTGCCTGTACCCTGTGACCATATCCACAAGGCTGGGCCAGCACAGTGGCACAGCAGTCAAGTTGCTGCCTTACAGCACCGGAGACCCTAGTTCAATCCTAACTATGGGTGCTATCTGTACAGCATTTGTATGTCTCCCTGCGACCGCATTGGTTTTCTCCAGGTGCTCCGGTTTCCTCCCACATTCCAAAGACGTGCAGGTTTGTAGATTAATTGGCTTAGGTAAAAATGGTAAATTGTCCCTGATGTGTAGGATAGTGCTAGTGTATGGGGCGATTGCTGGTCAACATGGAGTCGGTGGGTCGAAGGGCCTGTTTCCACGCCTTGTCTCTAAAGTCTAAAGACCATACACTTGAATGCCCTCTCCCCAATAATAGTCTTACAATGAAGCCATTCTAATGAGACAGAAGGTATAGACAAATTGCTCCCCCATGTTCAAATTTCACTCCTCAATTCACAAATCCCTCTCAAGACCGACATAACCAGTGGTGAAGCCTATGTTACTGTCAAGTTCACATTTAAATCTGTTCACATATTGAAACAGATTAAGTTGGTTGAACAGTTGGGGAGGCTTATAAAGCACCCACAGAGCTCATGAAAATAAAGGTGATCTAAAGGAATATTTTCTGACATCATGTTAAATGCTTGGACATAGATGAGTGGTTGGCATTTTAATTTCAGTGTGCTTATTGACTTTCATTTTGAGAGACTATCAAAGTGTATTGAGGTGTGGTTGGCAAATAGCGGTCTAGAACAAAGTTTTGTGTGAGTGCTATAAAAGGTAACCTTACTAGTTATTAGTAGGAGGAAGTCTTCGGTAATCTAAGTTAGACCCGAAAAGCTGCAGTAACTCAACGGGTCAGGCAGCATCTCTGGAGGAAAGGAATGGGTGACGTTTCAGCTCGAGGCCCTTCTTTAGTTTTCCTTCCAGTTTTCTATATCATTGCTGTTATTATAACTTTAGTTTAGAGTTGGAGTTTCAGTTTTGTTTATTACAGCACGGAAACAAGCCCTTCAGCCCACTGAGTCCACGCTGACAATCGATTACCCGTTCGCACTGGTTCAATGTTATCCCACTTTTGCACCCACTCCATGCACACCAGGGGCAGTTTACAGTGGTCAATTAACCTACAAATCCACACGATTTTGTGATGTGGGAGGAAACCGGAGCACCCAGAGTAAACCTATGTGGTCACAGAGAGAACGTGCAAACTCCATGCAGACAGCACCCAAGGTCAGGATCGAACCCTATCAGCTGTGCCACTGTGCCGCACACTGTCCTGATGTTTCGAAAACTGGAATTTAGAGCACAATAAGGCTTTTTGATTCTCTAGCTCGTTTCACTCTCCCAAAAGGTTAGTTAAAGTTGAACCTCATGTTATTGAAGACATTTCATTATGCCTTGTTGGCACATGTCTGACTAACAGGAGATAGAAGGTACTGTAGATATAATGGACAAGAGCTCAAATTGACAAGCCTAGACTTGTGAAATTGGACAAGGATCAACATCAGGGCAGCAACTATTCACTGTTTGTAAATGATTTGGATAATAGGATGGAAAGTAACACACCCAAAATGCATTAGCAAAGAGACAAACACAGGTGACATTAGTTTAGTCTAGTTTAGTTTGGAAACAGCCATTCGGCCACCGAGTCCACACCGACCAACCCGTACACTAGTTCTATCCTATCACGCCAGGGGCAATTTACAGAAACCAATTGCATGTCTATGGGATGTGGGACACAACGGGAGTACCCGGAGAAAGTCCGCATGGTCACGGGGTGAATGTGCAAACTTTATATAGACAGCACCCGCAGTCAGGATCAAACCCGGGTCTCAGGCGCTATAAGGCAGCAGCTCTACCTCTGTGCCGCCTTGAACAATAGTAAGCAATGGGTAGGCGGAAATATTAAAGGGATGAAAGAATGTTAAAGGATGAAGAGCATGGGCAAAACTGTGGCAAATGGATTTCAAGTTTTCAACCAATGATAATTTATCTGATCTCTCCAGTTCAGGCAACATCCGTTACGTTCTGCACCCTCTCCAGTATTATCCTGTCATTTTCAAGGACTTGCTGCTTTTGAGTTTGTCATCACTGTTCTTGAAAGTCATTCGATGGTTGGATTGTTCCCAGGTCAGATTTGCATCCAAGCATTCACTTTGGCGCTACGCTTCTTCTATAGAGTAAAAGCAATTGTTCTACAGTGATTTTAAATGCCTTGGATTTAATTTCAACAGAAATCCATGGAAAATATAGGTTAACATTGTTGCGTACAAGTGCTAAACTCATCCATGGCCAGCACAAATCATGCTTTCACCTGCCTTCAGGACAACATTTCAACATTGAAGCTTTGCAACCAAAGATCCTATAGCGGAGCAACATTGACCACTCCTGCTAAATTCAATGGGCTGACGTGTAGCACGCAACGGAACGGAACGTGGGCCTTTTTCATCCATTTCAGTAACCCGACCCGACTCTCAGTGTAATCAACGTTGCGGGGGAACAGTTTGTGTTAATAAATTATAATTCTGAAAATGAGGAGAAGATTTTTACCAAATAACTTTTATTTTTACGAGGATGTTTCCGTAACCGGCTTCTGTCTCCGCACTATTATCCTATGGGATCTTTGGTGCGGAGATGGAAGCCGGTTACGAAAATGGGGCCTTAAATTACCCATGAATCTGCCCATGACCGTACTACGTCTTTTTCTCCGAGTGGGCTATCTTGCTCCGCTATAGGATCTTTGTTTGCAACGGTAAATAGGGTCAAAGTCTTCTAAACAAAAGATAGACACGATAAGCTGGAGTAACTCAGCAGGACAGGCAGCATCTCTGGAGAGAAAGAATGGGTGATGTTTCGGGTCGAGACCCTCTGGTGGATGTGCGCTCACAATATTCAATCCCTGAGGTGCATTTGTGTCTTATAACATCATTCTAGGTATGATTCATTATATGTCTTCCACTTGTGTTGTCAGATGGTTAAATCCTTGTGAGGCAAATGATTAAAAAATGATGTGTTGGCGTTAATAGAGGATGAGAACCAATCTCCAGCTAAGACAGAACATAGATCATCATAGGAGCAGAATTAGGCCATTCGGCCCGTCGAGTCTCCTCCGCCATTCGATCATGGCTGATCTATCTTTCCCTCTCAACCCCATTCTCCTGCCTTCTCCCTGTACAAGCTCTGTACAGACGGCACCCTTGGTTGGGATGGAACCCGGGTCTCTGGCGCTGTGAGGCGGCCGTCTCTGTGGTCCAATGCTCCTATCACTCGTGTCCTGGGTATGCAGTTACACGGAAGCTAGAGGCAACATGGTGACCCAGGGCCTGAGGCCTTGCTTCAGGATTTGTAAAGTTTGGCACCCATACTAATCAAGTTAGACTAACAGTTAGACAGGTCCATGGACAGGACAGGTTTGGAGGGAATGGACCAAGCGCAGGCAGGTGGGACTAGTGTAGATGGGACATGTTGGCCAGTTGTGGGCAAGTTGGGCCGAAGGGCCTGTTTCCACACTGTATCACTCTATGACAGCTTTCTTGCATAAAATGGAATATGAATGCTCATGCATCTACTATTAATATCATGGCCTACAGTAGCACACTGTCAAACTTCCCCACATGGAATGTAATCACTTTCCTTCACAGATGCATTTGTGGAACGTAGCCTCATGTACAGACTCTTCTGAAGCAGATTACTAACCAGGGGGTAAAGACAAATCTATATCCATAACCCCATAATGGCATAGAAAGCGACCATTTCAGACTATTAAGTCTACGTTAGCTGATAGAGCAATCCTATTCTTCATTAATTTTTGTTGTAACCTGTTCTCCCTACACTCCCTACTCCTTATGAAGGGTCTCGACCCGAAACGTCACCTATCCTTTTTCTCCAGAAAAGTGTTGCCTGCAATAACTGTATAATTTTGAGTTTAGACCAGCGATCCCCATATACTAGCTCTATCTGACACACCAGGGACAATTTCCAATTTTTACCAAACCTGTACGTCTTTGTAGTGTGGGAGGAAACCAGAGCACCCACAGAAAACCCACTCAGTCACGGGGAGAACGTACAAACTCCATACAGACAGCACCCGTAGTGAGCCGAAGTGCATAGTTAATAACAAGTGCGCAGTTGAAGTTTACAATTGCTATAGCCTTAAAACATAATAGAAACATAGAAAATAGGTGCAGGAGGAGGCCATTCGGCCCTTCGAGCCAGCACCGCCATTCATTGTGATCATGGCTGATCGTCCCCAATCAATAACCCGTGCCTGCCTTCTCCCCATATCCCTTGATTCCACCAGCCCCTAGAGCTCTATCTAACTCTCTCTTAAATCCATCCAGTGATTTGGCCTCCACTGCCCTCTGTGGCAGGGAATTCCACAATTTCACAACTCTCTGGGTGAAAAAGTGTTTTCTCACCTCAGTCCTAAATGGCCTCCCCTTTATTCTAAGACTGTGGCCCCCTGGTTCTGGACTCGCCCAACATTGGGAACAATTTTCCTGCATCTAGCCTGTCCAGTCCTTTTATAATTTTATATGTTTCTATAAGATCCCTCCTCATCCTTCTAAAATCCAGTGAATGCAAGCCTAGTCTTTTCAATCTTTTCTCATATGACAGTCCCGCCATCCCAGGGATCAATCTCATGACCCTACGCTGCACTGCCTCAATCACAAGGATGTCCTTCCTCAAATTAGGTGAATCCTACCAAGTGATAATGTAAAATTAATTATCCAATCCCAGTCAGGATATTCAATACATCAGAGGATATTACTATTATTATAGAATTATTATCAATTTGTTGTTTGTTAAAGTGGCAGCAGGTTCCAGGCACCCACCACTTTCTGCGTAAAATTGCCCTGCCCATCTCCTTTAAACTTTGCTCCTCTCCACTTAAAGCTATACCCTCTAGTCTTGGACATTTCCATCCTGGGGGAAAGGTTTCTGACTGTCTACCCTATCTATGCATCTCATGAGTTTCTGTACTTCTATCAGAAGTCTACCCTATCTATGCATCTCATGAGTTTCTGTACTTCAGCCTCTGATACTCCAGAGAAATCAATCCCTTTGCCCAACCTCTCCTTACAGCTAATATCCTCTAATCCAGGCAGCATTCTAGTCAAGCTCTTCTGCACCCTCTCCAAAGCTTCAAAGAACTCTGTAATGGGGCAACTAGAACTGCATGTCGGCCTTCCCTCGGCCTCCGATGCTCCATTAGGTTTATGTAGTAATAATGTGGAATTCATTATTCAAAACATCAGTCAGGATATGAAGTTGAAACAGAGGAGCATTTGGACGTTTGTCATTTTAGGAGATGAGAATCTATGGATTCCATCAACGTTCTCACAGTGGAAAGGAACACCTCTTTTATCACACACACAGGTCCTGCACATTTAGATCGGTTGGCAGGTGGGCGTTTCCATTGCATTCAGCCATATACTGCTGATGAAGTTGGCAAGGACAGTTTTAGAAGTTGCTCCCTTTGTATTCTAAATTGGAGATAAAGATGCAAAAGCACACAACAACTAATTGCAGATGGATCAATATGCCTTCGATGATAACTAAAAATGGTTTCAGCAGTCCTGGTCCTGGCCATAAAACCTCCTCAGGAAATCTCTTGGACATTCACTGCTTTTGTGTTGGCAGTCCTGTACATCGTAATAGCCAGATTAGTACATTTAACCAGTCATTGTGAGTTGAAGGACAATACTTACTAGACTTGTACACTACGCTCCCATTGCCTCATCACTTCAATAAACATCTCTTCATCAAGGCAATTAGTTTTTAAAGTGAAAAAAGTTTGAGCTTCCAAAGCATTGATAATTTATAGTTAGGTTGCAAATTGAGAATCTAGATTTTGTATTATCAATCTAAATCAGATTGCTTGTGAATAGTTTGAGAAATTCCATTGAGAAGCATTTCATATAAATTTCCATTTAAAGGACAACAAAGAATTTGACCTCCTTACCTGTTTTGCCACAGATCTGAGCCAGTCAATGTTTTATGCTGTGCTTTTTTAGAACGGAGACGAGGAAACACTTTTTCTCACTGGGAGCTGTGAGTCTGTGGAATTATCTGCCTCAGAGGGCGGTGGAGGCCAGTTCTCTGGATACTTTCATGAGAGAGCTAGATCGGGCTCTTAAAGATAGCGGAGTCAGGGGATATGGGGAGAAGGCAGGAATGGGGTACTGAAATGGGATGATATGCCGTGATCATCTGCCTTAATTTTAGAAATAAAGAACTACAGATGCAGGTTTATACTGAAAATAGACACAAAGTGCTGGAGTAACTCAGCGGGTTAGGCAGCATCGTCTGGAGAAAAAGGATGGGTGACATTTCGAGTTGGGACCCTCTTTCAGACTGAAAGTAAGGGGTTAGGGATAAGGTGGAGGTGAAGAGCTGGAGGGGAGAAAAGACCAAGACCATTCAGGGCCAGCAGTTCCTAGTTCAGATCACTTGCACACGTCTCATCCCTCTTTTGCTCGTCTGCTGGTAACTGGAACTTCAGCTGCCTGAACCCAAGTTGTCCAGTTCCTTCCTATGTGTCTCTGCCTATTTTAGATCACAATTTAAATACATGAATGAGCATTTGGTCTAATGCATTCTTGTTGGCCTGGAATGTTCCTGCAAAACACTTTGAGAGTTCTTTTATATTAAAGAATAAATGTTGAAGAAACATTTAGACAGATACATGGATAGGACATGTTTAGAGGGATATGGGTCAAAGGCAGGCTGGTGGGACTATTGTTGATGGGGCATGTTGGTTAGTGTGGGCAAGTTGGGCTGAAGGGCCTGTTTCCACACTGTTTGACTCTATGGCTCTATGACGCGATAATAAAGGTTCAATGTAGCTATATTGTTGGGCTCTTTCCCCTTTGGTTAAATTCATTTAATGTGGATCAAAATGGTCTCAATCTGGAGATGATTGTGCACAGAAGACATTTCTGATTGAAAATCAATAGATGTTACCTAGCTATTAACAGCGCAATATTCTAAAAAAAAACCTTCACAAAGATTTCTCCTTAGCCTTTGCCCCAGGCAAGTCTGCTTGCTTAACTGAAAGTTTGTTTTTCTCAAACATTAATCAGAATAGTGAGGGCAAAGGGTCTGGATGATTATTACAGGTTTCTTGCAGAATACACAAATGTTTGAGTGATTGTCTAACTCAAGGTCAACAAGCAGAATTACTGAAAGTCCCCACCCACATTTACCAAAGATATCAGATAGGGAGTTCGTGAATAAGGAAGTAGTTACAATGAGAGTATAGGTGGAAGGGGGGTGGTGGGAGCAATGAAAGTGGCAAGTAAGAGGTTGCAGTAAAAACATAAAATCCAGAAACACCTTTACCACCACAGGACGTGTTGGAATGATTAACGATACGATTAGAACTTTATTTATCCCAGGAGGAAAATTGGTCTGCCGACAGTCATAAAACAAACAAGATACATGAAACATGAAATTAAAGTGAAATTGTGCTGCTCGCAAACACTTCCATATTTGATCCAAATCTTAATGTTGTCCCACAATCCGCGTAGTATTTAGGAACGATTTTGCTTTGCAATAAAAAAAAAATCTGCTCAAATTCTGCTCAAATTCTTGCCATCTTTGTTGATCAGAAATCCATTGCCCTATAGTATGCACGTGTCTGCAAAACCAACCCTTGAGAGGATCAAGATTATTTTGTCTTGGCTACAAGATGAAACATGCCCACATAGCCTTTGGTCTCCAATGCTCTCTGAATCAATGTTTTTTTTTATAGCATTGCATAGTCTATCAAAAACAAAAACAAAATCGAATCCTCCTTTAAAATAATACTCGATTTTATAAAATTTCTGCCAGCTGTAATTTGGCCGCAGAAAGTTACTGACATTGATTGTTTCAATAATCAAGATAGAGAAGTGTTTATGTCATAAGCACTGGATATAAACCGGAACAATGAAATTCTTACATGCTGCAGTTTTTTGGGAACATTAATTCATACCCAGATTGGATGGGTAAATACTTTTCGCACAATCGTGAGCACTTTACTTTAATGCGTAGTAACATGGTTACGAGTAGAACATTAAATGCTGATCTGGATCTCACAAATTTTAGCAAAGGTATTGGTACAGTAATGGCGAGACTCATAGCAAAGCACCAGTATCTAGACTATCCAAATGATTTGATCCAATGCAAACTCGAAAGAGCAGATTGGAGCTGTGGATAATATAGAAATCTCACATACTTACTCCTGAGTAGCAGTTGAAAAAGGATTTCACGCACTTGTGTATTTTCCGGCCGAATCCTAGACGAAGTTCAGCAGGATACATGGAGGCAACAGGATGGTACAAAGCTCTGTTAGCACATACTTGCAAATCTAGTTTGTGTTTTTTTCCCCAGTACTAGCAGCTGCACTAAAGAAAGAAAGGATCAGTAAACCTGACAGACAGGTTTTGCTATAATTTTATAACAGGTAAAACTAGTTCTTTCAATATTATTTAACTACTTCATACATGTTTCCTTTGTAAGCTGGAAACTTTTTTTCCAAGGCACTTCTTTGACTGAAAGCAGGCTTAATGTATTTTACTGTAAAAAATAACCTCTTTGCTCCATTTTTTAATTTCTTCAAGCACCCTATTAATTCACCCTATTAAGTGGGTTGTTCCAAATGTCCAATTGGACTGAATCCACTCACTGCGTTATTTAATCTTCTGAAGACGTTGATGCCACCTTCATTTTGTTTTTGCAGCTGCTGTTAAGACATTGCCCCTTACAAATTTGAAGCGTGTACATTTACGAAAGAAAAACTGTACAAAATCTGGGACTGGCTGATCGTTGAATTTTTTGAAGTACTCAGAATTCAGCAAGTTAGGACATGATTGAAAATGGATCTGACAGCAGGGGAATTTGTAACGTACATCAGAGTGTAGAATGCTGTTAACTTTACTGGAAATATTCACCACAGGCAAATATCATTCAACCACACGTCATGGTTGGGAAGTTACTGGAATACCTTTGATTTAATTAAAGGATAAAAATATGAATGTGAACCTTCAAATGTGCACGGGCTGGCCGTCCGCTATTCTAAAGAACAGAAATATATGATGATAGACTCAAATTGCAGGTGTAACTCAGCAGGCCAGGCAGCATCTCCGGAGAAGAGGAAAAGGTGATGTTTTGGGTCAAAATCCGTCTTCAGACCATTCTCCTGACCCGTTGAGTTATGCCTGCATCTTGTGTCTATCTTCAGTATAAACCAGCATCTGCAGTTCCTTCCTACACAGAAATGAATGATATACAGTTTTTCTGAACTATTAATTTGCTGCAGACAGGTAGAACAAGCAGGAAAGTGATACCAGGAATCATGACTTGAAGGAATGGGTGGCATGTTTCTGTATGAAATTATGACAATCAAATAAAAATGGATTGGTAACAAAGTAAACTTTGGCTGCAAAATAATTTTGAAATAAAATAAATCTTTTAGCATGACATTAAGCATAAAAGTGAATGCATGTAAAGGCTGAGATAGATCGATTCTTGATTAGTGTGGGTGTCAGAGGTTATGGGGAGAAGGCAGGTGGATGGGCTTAGGAGGGAGAGATAGATCAGCCATGATTGAATGGCACAGTAGACCTGATGTGCCAAATGGCCTAATGCTGCTCCTCTCACTTATGATCTTATGATAAATCCAGCAGATGGAATCCATCGCTTCCTTCCACCCACTCTGTCTTCACATTGCATCAGGAAGGCTTGTACATGGCAAAGATGCTTTCCCAGTCAAAGAGTCACAGTCATATAGCAGTGAAATAGGCCCTGCAGCCAACTTGCCCATGCTGACCAACATGCCCATCAAAGCTAGACTTACCTGCCAGTGTTTGACCCATATCCCTCTAGACCCATGTATCTGTCCAAATGTACTTTAAACGTTGTCACAGTACCTGCCTCAACTACATCCTCCAGCAGCTCGGTCCATAAACCTACAGCCCCTTGCCCCTCTTGCTCCCCTCTCCAAAAAAATATGTCCTTTGGCTCTTGATTTCCCTACTCTGGGTAAAACACTTTGTACGGGAAGGGCATAGGATGGGCTTGGATTTTTCCTTTCTTTTTTATGTTTCTCTTGATTTCTCTTGATTTTCATTAATGTTTGGCAAAATGTTTGTGCATCTACCCTATCTATTTCTCTCGTGATCTTATACACTTCCATAAGATCACCCCTCATCCTCCTGCGCTCCACTATAAAGTCCTAGCCTGTTCAACCTCACCCTACAGCTGTGGCCCTCGAGTCCTGGCAACATCCTTGCAAATCTCTGCACTTTTTCCAGCTTAACAACATCTTTCCTTTAACAAGGTGACCAAATACTCAAAATATGGCCTCAGCAATGTCTCCTACAAAATCTTTAATACACTCACAACTGAATGACCGAATTCTACTCAAACTCTATGTACAAGTTTGCAGATGACACCACTGTGGTGTACCGGATGACAAACAATCATGAGATGAGTACAGGAAAGAGATAAATAACTTAGTAACATGGTGTTAGGACAACAACCTCTCCTTCAATGTCAGGAGCATGCAGGAGCTAGTTATTGAATTCAGGAGTCGTGGTGGAGTACATGCCCCAATCAGCAACAATGGTGCTAAAGTGGAAATGGTTGCGAGCTTCAATTTCCATGCCGTTATTATAACCTGCAATCTGTCGTGGACCAACCAAGGTTGATGTAACAACCAAGAAGGCACACCAATGCCTCCACTTCCTGAGGAGACTGAGCAAATTCCACATGTCTCCAAACTTGTGCAGGAGCACCAAAGTGACACAGCTTGGTTTGCGAACAGCTCTGCCCAAGACCGCAAATTATTGTAGCCCAGTCCATCACACAGACCAGACTTCCCACCATTGATTGTATCTACACTGCACACTGCTTCGGAAAAGCAGCCGACATTATCAAAGACTTGTCCCCACGCTGATCATTCCTTCTTCTCCCTGCTCCCGTCCGGCAGAAGATACAGAAGCTTGAAAGTACAGAATTACAGATTCAGGAAAAGCTTGAGTTCCCCTCTCTTATCAGGCTTCTGAATGGTCCTTCCATAAGCTGGGGTACTGGCTGAATGACCTGTATCGCATTGTGAACATTGGACTTTGTCAAAGGAACTAGTGTGCTACAATGCTGAGGACTGTGTTCTGCACTCTGTATGGTCCCCTTTGCTCTATCTATTGTACCTGAGTTTGACTTGACTGTATTTATATATATATAGTATAACTGATCTATTCGGATAGCATGCAAAATAGTAAGATTAAACGAGAACTTACCAGTTCGAAGTTTGATTGTTATTTTATGAGGAGTAACGATGAGGGATTACGTTACGTGAAGAAGCCCCGCCTGGCGCTTGATTGGCATACTTCAAAGCAGCGGCATGAAAAACACAGAACATAATAGCCGGAGTAAGATAGTAAGGCTCAACGTAGATTTAGAACTACCAGATGATCATTTATTTTATGAAGGTCGGGAGTGGAGGGCTTGTAACCCCTCATCGTTACTCCTCATAAAAAAACGATCAAACTTCGAACTGGTAAGTTCTCGTTTAATCTTACTATGTTACTTCGGAGTCACGTGAGTGACTACGTGAAGATTTTGTAGCTTCTGTGTTTTTTATCTCGTAGACTCATTCCATACGACAATCTGGCTCAATCAACACAGTAATGAGCAAATAACACATTTTTTCACAAATATTGCCTCAGTTTATGTGATAAATTTTTTTCCCATTATAAAAGAATGAAAGTAATGCCCTTTCCATTGAAAGGCAAATTTATCACCAAAATATCAATTGATAATATAATTTGATAGTATAAACAAAGCAACAATTACAGAGAACCCAACGTTCCATGTCCAATACTGACACCATGACTGGTTCCTTGTAACTTTAATATTTATTTTACACCCTCCTGCAGCCTTGAATCTTTGCTCGAGCGGCCCATCCTGTGCCATTCCTGTGAATGTATCTACCTCCTTAATGGAGTGATTTTCCACATCTCAATGTCTAGTTCCACTGAGTTTTAAACATGTTTTAACCATCTAGAACATAATTATCTAGAACCATCAGTTTTTACTGATAATGTGGTTTTTGTGTGTAATACGTAGTGCTGTCTCACCACCACAGAGACTCTTACCTACTTTAACATATTGAGTCAATGTTGACCCACACACAATTTTTGGCTGACAGGATATGCTTAAGTTTTACCTTGGTTACAACTCTTCTTGGTCTGCTTTATTTGGTAAATTCATAAACATGTAAGATAATGTAATCTGTAGCCACATGCAATTATATAACGTAACATTTGCAATGGTTGCACTCTTATGCTGATACTAAAGTCATGAGCATTATTACTTTCAATGTTAATTTTTTGAATATATATATATATATATATATATATATATATATATATATATATATATATATATATATATATCCCTTTTTCATATCGGGATATTACGAATGAACCCGATAACTTCTTGGTCAGCAATTTGTCCTAAATAGGACGATAAACACTATGAGCTCTATTATTAGCTCTATCACTTAGATGCTGAGAAAAAATGCAATCCACAAGGAACTCCCATATATCTAATATGATAAAATAACTTTTACTGTCTGCAAAAGACTTCCAATTTCTTATAAACAAAATATTGTTTTTTAAAACTATTTCTCCAAATTGCAGGTATAACATTCCTTTTGTACATAATTGTTATATTGTTATATTAGTTAAAACATTCATAGACCTCTTTGACCATCAAACTGTTATAATGGTCTGGTCAAACCTGCAGATAACCAAATTCATATCTTCATGCCATGGATGAATTTGTACAACAATAAATTACTGCAACTATGAGTCATCATAACTGGTTCAAACATCACTCAACATTAATGAGAACCATGACGGTCCGGTTTTGGGCAACCAACGCGCCCCTGGCAGCGTCCTGCTACATTTTCATCAGACACTGCCCTATCAGACAAAATGAGGAACATAAAAGAACATCTTTCCTCATGTAATTTAGCGAAATGCATCCACCGCTCCTGCTCTCGGTTTTCCCACGAGAAACATTTGAGAAATCGGTGATTTAATCTGGATACAAACAGATTAATGGTAAGTAATCCATATTACTGACTATGTTTTCCCCCTGATTTGTTGTCTGCGACAACATTGTCTCTTCCTTAGAGATAAACAGCTGAACTAAAGCATTTTTAGAATACGCCACATCTGGTTACCCAGATAATCACTTGATAATGATCTTACTTGACCCATGTGATTGATGTATGCCACAGCTGTGGTATTGTTCACCTGATTGGACATGCACACTTTCATAGTAGAACAATAGGCATTTAATCCATAAAAAGCTCCTGATACTCCAATAATTAATACAAATGTTTGGAGAAAAAGTTTCTTAGGCCAATCCATTTGCAATTCCCTGGTGTTATTGTCCGTAGTCCCCTAAACAAGGGACGTATCAAATATTAACTTGATAAGAATAGATATTATACTTATCTTAGCCCAAATAATAACAGAAGCTATCCATCATCCGATAATACTTGCTTCAGCTTGCAATGGCTGCTAAGCTTATATATTTAAAGCAGCTTGTGGAACCTTTTCTATCCACCACTTTAATTCTGATAACGTATCCTTTGGTAATTGCATAGGCCTGTCAAAAGGCCTGCATACTCTTATAATGCTTGTGTTTTTTTTGTGCAATAACCAAAACATTTTATATATATATATATAAAATATAATTTTATATATATATAATATCTTTTTTTTATTTAAAATGTTTTGGTTATTGCACAATGTTTTATTTGTTTTACATAAGTAGTGATGCCACGCACCAGCTTGAAATACTTTGAAATCGTATTTCCTTTTGTCTCCATATAATTGAGACATGGGTACCATAATTGGATTCACCGTTGATACCTTAATAAAACATAAAAGTTTTATCAATATTCTGCTGTTTCAACCATAACAGTTTTGGTGAGAGGCCAATTAATTTTGGTTTCCATGGTTACTTTCCATGGCCTCACTCCTTCATTCAGGTATCGTACCTAGTACACCTGTATATATATTTGTGCTGTGGTGGATACTTTATGACCAGCCACCACTATCAATGCACCTTTAGGGTCAGTTTTTTCATATTATTTTACTGCCCTGGTTACTCCTGAGTTTTTCCTCAAGGAGACTACCTCCAAAACAATCTGAGGTAGATATTCCCACATTGATAAATTCCACCATATATATTAATATATGGAAACCCCTCAGGGTCTGTTTTTGGGAATATTCTGGGTCTTTTTAAACCCTTTGGTTGATTTTTTTTATTTTTGGAGTCTTTCTCCATTAATTTTAAGCCATAAAGCTTTTTTGTCTGGAGGCCTTTTTATTATAACTTTTAAATCATGGCCTCTCTGACTTTTTTTTTATTTTTTCCTCCCCACTGGAGTTTTTCCTCCCAGAGTTTTTTCTTTTCTTTTTAACTTTTAAACTCCGTTTTTCCTAATCGCCAAAAATTTGTGGAGCAACTAAAGTCTCCCTAACGTAATTTTAACGGCCACCGGTATCGGAAGCGGCTCCGCACTAATCTGCTGTTCCGATCGCTGAGTTTTCCCCTGGGACGCTTTTTAAACTCCATTCCCCCCCCCCCCCCCGAGTATTTTCTTTTCATTTTAACTTTTATTTTATTTTTTGCTTTTAAATTCTGTTTCTTTTTAACTTGTAGTGGCTCTATACACCAGCCACGGAGTTTGGATATGCCCTGTAAGTAATGCAACTGTACTTACCTGCGGGCCCGTACCTACCTCTGTAGAGGAGCTGCCTCTGCAGCTCTTGCTCTGCCGTCAGCGTCGACGTAATGCCGATCAAGCGCCAGGCGGGGCTTCTTCACGTAACGTAGTCACTCACGTGACTCCGAAGTAAAACAAAGCATTTCACTGTAGCTCAGTACACATGACAATAAGTAAACCAAATAAACCAAAAGTATCGACCAGGATTCCTGTCACCCTGGCTATTCCTTTTCCTCTCGTCTACTTTCTGCGAGATGATACAGGAGCTTGAGAACATGGACATCCAGATTTCGGACCAGGTTCCTCCCACGACTATCCAACTCTCCACCCTCTTCCTGGAGGTGCTGCTATGCACTCTTACTCTTAACTCTTCCTCACTGGGTTATTCCTGAGGAGACTGATTATGAGGAGACAATGCGTTATTGCACTTTGATATCCCTTTGCACTACTGGAGAGTGGGAGGGTGAGGGGTGATCTTATAGAGGTGCACAAGACCATGAGAGGGTCTCTGGCGCTGTAAGACAATAACTCTACCGCTGTGACACTGTGCCACCCTTGTAATTATTATTATAACTGAGGATGCATGTTTTTGATGTTTGTACAGAGTTCTTTCCTTGTTCCCTGTGACCTAGTACATCGTGTTTTGCTTTCCAAATAATTCTGTCACCACGGGAAAGATCCCATGGACCCGTCCTTTGCCTTCCCCTTTTCATTATCTGCTCATTTCCTCTTGACAAGTTGATACGGGAAAACTGGGTAAACATCGTGACTGCCCAACCTCCCCATCACTGCCATTGCATAATCAATATTCTCTGTACATCAGGCTGATTAATTTGGAGGAGGCAGTTTCTTCCTGTTAATTATTAAGTAGACTGGTATTATCTCTTGACCCTGCTGAATAATGCTCTCAGTTCTAGCCTCTTGTCCCGGCTATTGTTTCAGGTTTAATAAAACTATTCACAGTTTTTGATTTAGAGATACAGCTGTGAAAACAGGACCTTTGGCCCACTGAGTCTGCACTGACCAATGATCAATGACCACTGATTGTACTTTAATATTCCTTTGCACTACTGGAGTGTAAGAGGGTGAGGGGTGATCTTGTAGAGGTGCACAAAATCATTAGATTAGTCTCTAGCGCTGAAAGGCACTGAGTGCTCTAGTTTTATCCGACACACTAGGGCCAATTTACAGAAGCCAATTAACCTTCAAACCTGTACGTCTCTGGAGCGTGGGAGGAAACCTGAATACCCGGAGAAAACCACACAGTCACAGGGAGAACGTACAAACTCCATACAGGCAGCACCCATAGTCAGACTCGAACCTGGGTCTCTGGCGCTGTAAGGCTGCAGTTCCTATTTATACTGAATACATTTCTAAACCAGTACCAGCTCCATCTAACCAGTACCCTCTCCAAAAGCCAATCTCATTTCTTCCACTACCTCAGCTCATCAACCTCTGATAACCCATCCGTACTCTAGCCACATTTAGCCCGTTACTATTTCCATGGTCTGTTGAGTGACCTGCAAGCTTCCACCCTTTGAGTCCACAGCTCATACAAAACCTCACACTTCTGATCTTGTCCTGTATCGAGTCATCGATCATCTTGTCTTTGCCGACAACTATGTTTGTCACTCCCCCAACCATCAATATTCTTATCCACATTAAACTTGCTGACAATCTATTCTCCTTCACCTCATCCGATGCTACAATTTCTCCAGACTCTTGGGCCTTATGTTTCTCCCATTTCGATCTCTTGTGCCTCCTCTCCTTTGAACCACCTAGCGTTGACTGTTCGAGGCCCAACTTCTGGCACACCTTTTTTTTTTAAACCAAAACATAATTGGTAATCAACTATTTACAAAACATACACACAAAAACACAGACAAACCCACCCACCATAATACAAAATAAAGCAAATATTCTTAAATATTAAATCACTATTTCCCCATCCTTATTGAAGATATTTTCCACCCCCCGTGGTGCCCAGCTGTCCCGGAAATCCCCCAGGGCGCCCGTTGACAGCGCGTAGTCCCTCTCTAACACCACCCGGGCGCGGACGTAACCTTTTACTAGAAACTCAAAATTTGACCTTGCATCTAGCAAAAGATTAACGAGATCTTTTTTTACAATCCTGCAAATGAAGGCAAGACATTCGACAAACCTAACTGGTTTAGGTGTGGCTTTGCAACATTCTTTGCATATGCAGTTGTCAAAATTAAAGGCTTAAAATAATGAAATGCAGGACTTTGCAACAGAACGGGGGGGGGGGGGGGGGGGGGGGGGGGGGGGGGGGGGGGGGGGGTTGCAGGCAAATGGTTGGTCAAAGGACTGAGATGGAAAGGATTGAAGAGTTGTGAATTGTGAAGCTAGAGGAAGGGAAGAGGGAGGGGAGAAATTGGTGCGGATCCAAAGGAGTCGAGGGAAGAGAGGGAGGGGAAAGAAAGGTGGGCGGAGGGTGGGGGGTGGGGGGGGGGGGGTTCGCGAAAGAAGGGTGGGAGGAAGTTTTGTAGCTACCTACATTTTGAGAATTCAATGTTCATATCACTGGGTTAAAATCTACCCAAGCAGAATATGAGGTGTTGTTCCTCCAGTTTGTATGTGGCCTCACTCTGGCAATGTAGGAAGCCCAGCACAGAATGGTCAGTGTGCGAATGGGAAGGGAAGTTGGCAGCCGGGATATCCAATAGGGGTTGGCGGACTGAGCACAACTGTTTAGTGAAATGGTTGCCGAGTCTACATTTGGTCTTACCAATGTATAAGATCCCACATCGGGAACACTGGATGCAGTAGATAAGATTACAGAGGGTGCACGTGAACCTCTGTCTCACATGCAAGGACTGCTGAGGTCCCTGGATGGGCGTGAGCGAGGAGATGTAGGGACAAGGGTTACATCTTCTGCAGTTGCAGATGAAAGTACCTGGGGAAAAGGTGGTTTGGGTGGGAAAGTGTAAATAAGCAATTCACGTACTCTTGGAGTGTATGGCATCCTTTAATGATAGCACAGATTATAACACACGTCAGCAAGCACTGGTTACATTCTTCTACTGAACTATACCCAGGGAGGGGAAAGCGTTATAATTGATGTTAACTAAGGCGGGGTTATAGGTACTGAGGTAGCTATATTATTGGTTGAATGCATAAACCATCTACATCCTTCCCCTTAGAAAACCAAAACAGCTTAGAAGTCATGACAATAGAATTAAACAAAATCGCCATAACGAACAGGTGGCTTACTAATCCGGCCCGAGCGCTTACGGATGTCTCCCCCTTCCCCCGAAAGATCAGAAGAAACAGGAGGCCGCGAAACAGCTGGGGAACCAGAGAAGGGCAGTGGGGTGGGAGAAGCAGGAGAGTCAGAACCACGACCGGCAACAGGTGACCCGTGCAGAGGGGAACAGGGCGCGCGAGATGGGGACCGAGGCATGCAGGGAACACAAACTGTGACCGCAGCCGGCTGTTAGTATGAGAGTGGCGGGGCGTAGGGACCCGGAGGCTGCGGCTTCGGCTCATTCACGGCAAGCAGGTGTTGACGGCTTCTTCAGTAAATGGTTCCCTCAAAGTCGACCAGGACAAGGTAGTGGTTACCACGCCACTCGAATATGTCGGCAGCCAGCGAGGACCAGGCCAAGGCAGGGGCAGGTTGTTGCAGCTGGGGCTGTCGCTGCTGGTGTGGAGCAAGACTGTTGCACGTGGAGCAGGCAGAAACGCGGTCCCGGATATACTTGGCCATTCCAGGCCAGTAGAATTGGCATTGAGTGTGGGCGAGTGTTGCATCGACCCCGGGGTGTCCGCTATGGGCTGCGCAGTAGTACGAATCAAACAGGGAAGACGGGACTACAACTTTATGTCCCTTGACGATAACGCCATTCTGTAGCACCAGTTCGTCGCGGACCGGGAAGAAAGGTTGTGTTTCAGTCGGCGCGCTGGAGCGCTTTGTCAGCCACCCCGATTTAATCACAGAGGCAAGCCGCTGCAAAACTGGATCGGCAGCGGTGTGCTCGGCCAGAAGCTGTAACTGCTTGGTGGGAATAAAGTCAACGCCCAGTACGAGCAAGTCTTCTGTTTCATAGGGGTGGCGGACACAGGAAGTCCGTGGAGCGCGGGATAGGGTGTCCGCAATGTGCATCTTGGTGCCCTTCTTGTAGACGATATTGAAGTCGAAACGCTGGAGCTGCAGCATCATACGCTGCAGCCTGGCAGGGGCAGCGTGAATCGGTTTGTTCAGAATTGTCACCAGCGGCTGGTGGTCGGTTTTGACCGTGAATTTGCTGCCAAACAGGAAGTCTCTGAACTTGGGGCAGGCGAACACCACCGCGAGCAGCTCCTTCTCGATCTGAGCGTACCGCTGCTCGGTGTCCGTCATGGTGCGGGAGCCATAGGAGACAGGGTGTAACGATCCATCGACAGACTGTAGGTAGGTCGCGCCTAGAACGAACTTGGAAGCGTCGTAGGTGACGGTGATGGGGCCACTCACGTCGAAGAACCTCAAAGCCGGTGTGTTAATCAATCTGGACTTGAGACAGTCAAAGGCCTGCTGGTGCTGTGGGAGCCAGGCCCAAGCGATATCCTTTTTTGTCAGCTGCCACAGGGGTGCACTCAGCTCACTGAGATTTGGTATGAACTTCCCAAGGTAATTCTTCATTCCCAGGAAGCGTTGCAGGCCAGGCACGTCGGTGGGGGCTACCAGCTCGGAGATGGCAGCAGCCTTCAAGGGATCGGGTTTTAGTCCGTTAGAGGTGAAAACATGTCCAACATACGTGTGCAAGATAACGCTAATCAGCAATAAAACATTCAACAGGTTCATCCGGCAACTGTTTCCTTGTAAAAAACCGTGCTCTCTCTATAATGCGGTTGGAAGGCAGGTCACAAATCTCCCTGAACATACGTAGCAAGTGGGGTCATTGTCTGATTCTGCAGGAGTAGTCACCACGTTATTCTCGTCCAGGACGCTGGAGCATAGGTGAAAGTTCTGGCTCTCCTCATGGCATCAGGTCCGACAAGGTTGAGGAGGAAGGAGGCTTTAACGGAGTCAGGTTCGGCGCGGTGCACAAAGTTGACAAAGTGGGTGAAATCAAATTCAAACGTGGGCCAGCGCTCAGAGATATCAGCATCAAAGACAAGCTGCGCGGGCTTTCTGCAAGAAGACGCCATGGCCAGAGAGATTAAACACAAGTAGGCACAAAATCGGAGACGCAGGTATCATCCCACTTCTGACACCATGTAAATAAGCAATTCGCATACTCTTGGAGTGTATGGCATCCTTTAATGATAGCACAGGGTATAACACACGTCAGCAAGCACTGGTTACATTCTTCTATTGAACTATACCCAGGGAGGGGAAAGCGTTATGATTGATGTTAACTAAGGCGGGGTTATAGGTACTGAGGTAGCTATATTATTGGTTGCATGCATAAACCATCTACAGAAAGGATGAGTGAGTCAAGGAGTTGTGGAGGTATCGGTCTCTGTGGAAGGCAGTAAGGGATGCGGATGGGGAGATGTGACTGGGGGAGCGATTATATTGGAGGTGACGGAAATGTTGGAGGATGATGTGTTGGAGGCTGGTGGGATGAAAGTTCTGTTTGGGAGGAGGGACAAACTAAAGAAGGGTCCCAACCCAATTCGTCACTTGTCCATTCCCTACACAGATGCTGCTTGACCTACTGAGTTCCTCCAGTGTTTTGTTCTGGATTCCTGCATTTGCAATTTCTTGTGTCTCCAATGACCCCAGGAGAATAACAGGTAACCAGACTTGCTTTCTCCTATCTCAAGATATATATTAATCTGCTGTTTGATTTTGATGTTGGACACAAGGTGTATTTCTCACCTGCTGTAGCAGTTTTAGTGTTATGCCCAGAACAATTTGTTGCTGCAAAGATGCATATAATTTTAGTACAGCTTGGCAATGGGTCCTTCGGCCCTGTGTGTCCATGCCAGCCATCAATCGCCTGGACACTAGTTTTGTTATCTCACCTTTGCATCCTACATACTAGGGGCAATTTCCAAAAGCCAATTAACCTACAAACTCGCACATCTTTGGAATGTGGGAGAAAACCGGAGCACCCTCAATGTGGTCACAGGGAGAACGTGCAAACTCCACACAGACAGCACTCACAGTCAGGATCGAACCCAGGTCTCCGGCACTGTGAGGCAGTAGCCCTTCAGCTACACCACTGTGCAGCACATCTGGTGACAGGAGGGAGGGAACCCAATTTTGCCAACTCCAGCGGCTGTAAAGTTGGGCAAATTAGTGTTAAACCTGAGATCGAAATTTTTTTTCAACCCTTACCACTGTAATGGGATTGTATAAAGACTTGCTGTCTTGATCGACTTCCTCAGGT
Organism: Okamejei kenojei; assembly: GCA_035221665.1. Taxonomy (NCBI): domain Eukaryota; kingdom Metazoa; phylum Chordata; class Chondrichthyes; order Rajiformes; family Rajidae; genus Okamejei; species Okamejei kenojei. The sequence continues at coordinate 14,382,850 of CM069150.1, read as the reverse complement.
GCTGAGTACCTGGGATCACGGGAGCTAACCTGAGCAGCCCATGCATACATTTGTGGGTGCTTGTTGCAGTGTCACAATGGGGTGAGGTGGGGCGGGCTGGTGGGGTCCAAAACCTCAAAGTAGGAAGGGCTTGGATTTTTTTTTTTTTTTTGTTTGTTAGAGTTTTCTTGATTTTCATTGACGTTTGGCAGAATCTGATACATAAGTTTGTTAAAAAAAAGTTCATTAAAGAGAAAAATGAACTTTAGTCTCTTATAAAATGCAACCTTACGACTTTAGACTTTAAACTCTTAGAGATACAGCATGGAAACAGGCCCTGTGGCCCTCCGGGTCTGCACTGACCAATGATCACCCGTACACTAACTCTGTCCTACACACTAGGGACAATTTATATTTTACAGATGCCAATTAACCTACAAACCCGTGTGTATTTGGAGTGTTTGAGGAAACTGGAGCACCCGGAGAAAACCGGAGTTTTGTACAGATCAACGCCTGTTTGTCCGGATTGAACCCCGGTGTCTGGTGCTATAAGGCAGCAACTCTACCAGTGCAGCACTGTGCCACCCGAAATTAAGTTATAGGTGGTAGGAAGAACATTGGATGTAGATCCTGAAAGCATAAAATCTCAGTGTATAAAATCATGAGAGGAATAGATTGGGTAGATGCATTTAAGAAACAGTTGGACAGGTACATGGACAGGATAGGTTTGGAGGGATATGGACCAAATGCAGGCAGGTGGGACTAGTGTAGCTGGGACATGTTGGCCAGTGTGGACAAGTTGGGCCGAAGGAACCGTTTCAACACTGTATCACTCTATGGTCCTGTGACTCTATGACACACATGTCGTTAAGCTGAAGTAAAAACTGAAAATGCAGGGAACACTCAACAGGTCAGGCAGCATCTGCGGAAAGAGAATCAAAATGAATGTTTTGGGCCAATGTCTTTTCAGTGGAATTTAGAAATGAGGTGGGGAAGAGTTTTTTACAATACGAAGTATAGAAATCTGAAAGCCCTGACAGATGAATATTGCTAGAATAATTGGAGGTTTTACGATTAAGGTTTGTCAATATTGGGGGGGGAAAGACATCGAGTTAAAACAGAAAAGGTGGTGTTGATTACTCATCAATAAACCAAGAACATACAAGGCATGGTTAGTCGTTTTGCAGATGTCACTGAAATAGGAGGTATCGTAGGCAGTGAAAATGGTCATCAGGAATCGTGGTGGGATCTTATTCATCAGGATAAGTGGTTTGAGGAATGACTAATGGAGTTAAATTCAGTGCGAGGTTTTGGGAGATCACACCAGGGCAGGACCTCCACAGTGATTGGTCAGGTCCTGAGGAGTGTTGTAGAGTGGAGGGATCTAGGATTACAAGCATGTCATTCCCTGAAAGTGGCATCACAGGTACAGAGGGTGGTGAAGAAGGCTTTGCAGACATGGAAGTGAGGCTGCACTTGGAGTATTGTGTTCAGCTTGGGTCCTTTATTCCTTGGCGAGCTGGAGGTTGGGAGGTGAGCTTGTAGAGATGTATGAAATCATGAGGGGAATCATAAGACTTCAGACTTTAGAGATACAGAGTGGAAATAGGTCCTTCAGCCCATCGAGCCCACTCTGACCAGTGATCACTCCGTACACTCACAATATAACACTAACCTGGGCCTCATCTTGTCGACCTCCCCGTGGTGAGCCCCGTCCTGACCTCAGTCAGGCGAACGACAACAAACAGAGACAGCACCAGCGCCTCAGCTTGGCGCCAACCCGGAGCATGCGCCCTTTTTAGGGCGGGCACCTACGGATGCCGAACCGGACGGCATCACCCTGCTGCAGACGTCTGCTGCCTCAAACGCAAGAAGAAGACACTAACCCACTTACACGGGACAATTTACAATTTTGCAATTTTACCGAAGCCAATGAACGTACAATCCTGTACATCTTTGGAGCGTGAAACCGGAGTACCTGGAGAAAACCCACACGGCCACAGGGAGAATGTGCAAATTCCTTACAGGCAGCTCCGTAGTCAGGATCGAACCCGTGTCTCTGGCCTTGTAAGGCAGTAGCTCTGCTGCTACGTCGGGAATAGATTGGGTGAAGGCACAGTTTCATTTAACCAGGGATGGGGAATCAAAAACAAGGTGAGAGAGGCAAGATTTAATAAAAACCTGAAGGGCACCTATTTCACTCAGAGTGTGATGGGTATATGGAATGAGCTGCCAGAGGAAGGTAGTTGAGCCAGATACCATTATGGCATTTCAAAGACACTTTGTCCAGGTATATGGATAGGAAAAGTTTAGAGGGATATGGGCCAATTGTGGGTAAATGTCACTTACTTAGATGGGGCATTCTGGCCACCATGGACAAGTTGGGCCAAAGTGCCTGTTTCACTGCTGAATGGCTCAATGATTCTAAGAGTGTGAACAAGCAAAGGAGTGGCAGTGCCAGCAATAGCAAGCACTCATTGACCCTCAAGGAAAACCATCGATAGGACCACCTGTTGGTTTATAGAGCGACCTGAGTGAAGCCCATGAATGAAACACATGTAATTCAGTCCTAAGGCTCATATTGTTCCTGTGCAAACACAACCATTGCCACCAAGGTCAAAAAGATGAAAGTACTGTTTCCATTAGCTCAGAAAAAAAATGTAAAATATTAACGTATGAATATAAGATAAGAACATATGTCATAAAATAATCTGAAAAAATATTGTGCCTTTGCCTATAAGATTATGAAAATGATATGGGAAGAAGAAATGTGCGACTCCTTGGATCGAGACCCTTCTTCAGAAGAAGGGTCTCGACCCGAAACGTCGCCCATTCCTTCTCTCCAGAGATGCTGCCAGTCCCGCTGAGTTACTCCAACATTTTGTGTCTACCTTTGATTTTAACCAGCATCTGCACTTCTTTCTTACATATGAAAATATTATCTCTGGATTGAAACAGATCAGAATGGGTGAAACTGTAGCTTAAACTGCCACATGAAACATTGAGTGAAGAACAGGCAGGATCTGAAATCCATCCCCTTTCCCAAAGAAGGGTCCCAATCCGAAACTTTACCTGTACATTCCCTCCCACTTGACCCATTGAGTTCCCTCATTTTATGTTTAACTCAAGATTCCAGCACCTGCACTTTCTTGTGTCTCCCTACCTGACTTTTATTGACATCAGCGGAACTAAAATGCAAGGAAAATGAAATGTCAATTTCAAACTTGTTTTTTTAGCGCTCGATTTTACACTCTCTCTCAAAGTCAGGTGCCTTTGTAGCAGGTTTAATGTTAGATTATTATCCCAGTGCTTCATATGAAGATTGTGACCAACTAACTTTATTGACATTTATGAGAAAGTAACAAGTTGATAGGTCGAGTTACTTAATTCAGTCTTTGTGCATTAGCAAGGTTTATGGTCAAATCCCCCAATGGTAGACGGATCAGAAAGCTAAAAGCCCCTGAGATCCAAGACAAAATGTCAAGTTGGATCCAAGACTGGTTTAGTGGGAGAGAAGGCTCCAGTTAATGGAAGACTGTACTGGGTTGTAGGAAATGACAGAGAAAGTACTTTCTGAAGGGGCTTATCACAGCTCAATGCTAACTTTCTTGCTTTTAATTGTTCATGTCAGCTTGGTAAGAATCATAGTTGAAGAAAGATACAAATGATTGGAGGTTTAGTTTAGTTTATTTTATTTTAGCGATATAGCGTGGGAATACGCCCTTCGGCCCACTCAGCCTGCACCAACCAGCGATCCCCGCACATTAACACTATCCTACACACTGGGGACAATTTACACTTATACCAAGCCAATTAACCTACAAACCAGTATGTGGGAGGAAACTGAAGATCTCGGAGAAAACCCACATGGTCATGGGGAGAACGTACAAATTCTGTCCAGACAGCACCTGTAGTCGGGATCGAACCAGGGTTTCCGGCGCTGCAAGCGTTGTAAGGCAGCAACTCTACCACTGCGCCACGGTGCTGCCCTAAAGGGGGTGTGGCTGATAGTGAGGATGAGCATTGTAGGGTGCAGGAATATGTTGATGGATTGGTCTGGTATTGAAAAAAGTGACAAATGGGACTGATCAAAAACAGTGTGAGGAGGCAAAGAAAGTAGTGGAATAAATAATAAGCAAACAAATACCGTGAAGGTAACAAGTTGATAGGCAAAGTAACTTAATTCAGTCTTTATGGAATAACATGTCATGGCCAAATCCAACAGGGTAAACTGATCAGAAAAGGAACAGAAGGATCCCGGTGTACACAAATCTCTGAGTATGTGTATGACATTTGCCTTTAGTTTAGACTTTATTTAGACTTTGCAGTAGACTTTAGAGATGCGGCATGGAAACAGGCGTGTTGGCCCATTGATCCATGCTAGCCAGCGACCATTACATACACTAGCACTATGCTACACACACTAGGGACAATTTGCAATTTGCAGAGGTCGATTAACCTGCAAACCTGTACGTCTTTGGAATGTGGGAAGAAACCGGGGCACCTGGAGGAAACCACGTGGTCACAGGGAGAACGTACTGACAGCACCCGTCGTCAGGATCGAACACGGGTCTCTGGCATTGTAAAGCAGCAACTCTACCGCAGTGCCATTGTGCTGTCCTTTAGTAGGCTACTAGCTAGGCTGCAGCTGCAGCACTGTGAGTGATGCCTCAGGAAGAACAGTGCAGCACTAGAAAGAAAAGGTTGTTGGATGCAGCCAGAACTGGAAAACTTTAGTATTGAGGAGAGACTGACCGGGCTGTGTTTCTTTCCTGGAGAGCAAAGGAAGCCAAGGGGCAATTTAACAAAAATGAGAGCCTTTGGCAATTTTCTTAGCAGAGAGGTCAATAGCTCAGAGACATAAACTAAAAACTATTTTTTGAAATATCAGAGGAATGGTAAACATTCTCAGGAGAGGTGGAGCTCTGGAACATTGCCTGAGCAGGTGGTGGAGGCAGGAGCCCTCATAATGAACAGGTATTTTGCAGTGTTGTAACTTGCAGAGCTGCGGGCAGAGAGCTAGGAAGTACTGTAGGTGCAGTCGAAATAGCTTGATTTTGGCTGGCAGCGTCTCGAGGGGCCAAATGGCCCGCTTCTCTGCTGTAAATTGTTATGAAGTACTTCAAAGGTTAGAGAAAAAAACTGCATAGGTCTTATGAAGGAAGACAAAAATCCGCAGATGCTGGAAATCTGAATGGCCAATGCTACGGACACTCAGCGGGTCAGGCAGCATGTGTGGGAAGAGAAACAGAGTTCATGTTTTAGACCAAAGATCCTCTGCCTGATCTAGGATAGAGAAAAAAAGTTTGTTTCTAGTTGAAGATAAGGATGGGGGAGGGTGGATGGGACAAAAATAATATCTTGCATAGGATGAGGTCAAGATTGTGGTGAAGTGAAGTTTTAGAGGTCACCTTATCGATGGGTAAATGGGGCCAGTTAGACAGTGAGGAAATGAACAAAAGCTTTGAAATGAGGGCAATTGCAAACAAAAGATTGTAAAAGTTGTGAATGTAAAGTTGGAGATTTGCCCAGTATTTCTGGTTACACGAATGGAGAGAGATAAACGGAGCAGAGATAACAGATGAAGGGAGATTACTGCAGACACTGGAATCTTGAGCAAGAAACAAACTGCTGGAGGAATTCAGTGGTTCAGGCAGCATCTGTGGGGAGAATGGATAGAAGATGTTTTTGACCGGGACCTTTCTTCTAGCTAAGGTGGACAAAGCAAGAAAAGAAGGAGTGGTTGGCGTTGGGAGAAGTGAGTTACAAAGGCTAGAGGTGTACAGGAGAAGAAAGGAGATCAGATAAATAACGAAGAGGAAGTGTGAAATGTAAACTCAGAGAGAAGAGTATGGGTGGAATGGGACAAGAAGGTGGGGGAAAGAAGGGGGATGAAGAGATGAGGAGGTGAAGAGATGAGGAGGGGAAAGATGCAGGGTAACTGAGGTGGTGGAAGATGGTGAAGAAATTTGTGCACTGGGGTGAGGCCAGAGGAAAGCGAATGGATATTGGGGGCTATACTCTAAATTGGAGGTTTCAATGTTCATACTGTTGGGTTGTAAGCTATTCAAGCAGGACATTCTTCCAGTTTATCTGTGGCTTCACTCTGGCAATGGGGGCAGGGAAGGACAGAGTGGTCAGTATGAGAATAGGAAATGGGGTTAAAATAGTTAGCAACTATTAGGGAGATTGAGCCGGCCTTGGCAGACAGTGTGCAGGTGTTCATCCAGTGTAAAGGAGGCCACACCAGGAGCACCCGATGCAGTAGATGAGGTTCGAGAAGGTGCATGTGAACTTCTGTCTTACCTGGAAGGGCTACTGGATGATAGTGAGAGCGGAAGTGTATGGGGCAGGTGATACATCTCCTGCGGTTGCAGGGGAAAGCGCTCAGGGAAGGGCAGGTGGGTGGGAAGGGTTGAGTGAAACAAGTGACAGTGAAAGTGGTCTCTGCAGAAAGCAGAAAGGGGTGGGGATGGGAAGAGACGGCTGGTGGTGGGAACACGTTGACAGTGAAGAAAAAGTCGGAGATAGACCCGTTGGCGGAAAGGGTTGGGGGAATGAAAGATGAGGACTGGGGTAGTTGTATCCTTGAGCCATCTGGGCAGGAGGCAGAACAAGAACAGAACTGTGAGACACAGAGGAGACACGGGTGAGGACTCCATCCACAAAAGCAGAGGTGGATCACGTTTCCTGAAGAAAGTGGGCATTTTGCATATATTCTGGTAAACATCATCCTCCTCCTCTCCAGGTTGGTAGGTTAATTGGACACTGTTAATTATTCTTATTACAGGTATGCAGATGAGGATGGTAATTGGAAAGAGATTATGAGAATGTGGAGAGAATACAAAATGGGATTAATGTAGGAGGCGTGTAAATGGGTGGGTGATGGTTAGCAAAGACCTGATAGGCCAAAGGGTCTTTTTTCCATGCCCTGTCTCTCTATGACTCCATCACTCCTTATCTCTTGCACTCCATTGCATTTACTGAATGGAATTGATGGCATCGCTTTGAGGGTCAGCAGAGACTCAATGGACTGAATGGCCTTCATCCCTGTCATAAGAAATAGAAAATATTCAAGAGAGTTTATTGTCATGTGTCCCTGATAGGACAATGAAATTCTTGCTTCGCTTTAGCACACCAGAACATAGTAGGCACAAATACAGAACAGATCAGTGTGTCCATATACCATTGTATAAATATATACACACATGAATAAATAAACTGATACAGTGCAAATAAACAGATTATGGACTATTAATGTTCAGAGTTTTGTCCGAGCCGAGTTTAATAGCCTGATGGCTGTGGGAAAGTAGCTATTCCTGAACCTGGTCGTTGCAGTCTCCAGGCTCCTGTACCTTCTACCCAAAGGTAGTGGGGAGGTGAGTGCATGGCCCGGATGGTGTGGCTCCTTGATGATGCTGCCAGCCTTTTTGAGGCAGCGACTGTGGTAGATCCCCTCGATGGAAGGAAGGTGAGAGCCGATGATGGACTGGGCAGTGTTTACTACTTTTTGTAGTCTTTTCCGCTCCTGGGCGCTCAGGTTTCTGAACCAAGCCACGATGCAACCAGTCAGCAAGCTCTCTACTGTGCACCTGTAGATGTTAGAGGAAGTCCTCCTTGACATACTGACTCTCCGTAATCTTCTCAGGAAGTAGAGGCACTGATGTGCTTTCTTTATGATTGCATCAGTGTTCTCGGACCAGGAAAGATCTTCAGAAATATGCACACCCAGGAATTTGAAGCTCTTGACCCTTTCCATCATCAACCCATTGATATAAACGGGACTGTGGGTCCCCATCCTCCCACTTCCAAAGTCCACAATCAGTTCCTTGGTTTTGCTGGTATTGAGGGCCAGGTTATTGTGCTGGCACCATTTGGTCTGTCAGTCGATCTCACTTCTATACTCTGACTCATCCCCATCAGTAATACGTCCCACAACAGTGGGATCATCAGCGAACTTGATGATGGAGTTCGCACTATGACTGGCTACGCAGTCATGAGTATAGAGTGAGTACGGCAGGGAAATATTAATATGAATATGAATAAGAATATGAAATATTCTTGGGAATCCTAGCCCACAATCACTCACAATGCAGAATAAACATTCAGGAAGGCGTTGAGAACCACAGGTCTATGCGTGAGGAACACACAGAGGCGATGTGCGATTGAAGGGAAAAGCTGACCACTTAACAAACTATGTATGTGTTGGAAGGAACTTACAGATGCTGGTTTATATAGAAGATAGGCCCAAAATGCTGGAGTAACTCAGCGGAACAGGCAGACTTTCTGGAGAGAAGGAATGGGTGACATTTCGGGTCGAGACCCTTTCAGTCTGAAGAAATTTGCTCCATCAGCTGCCACCTGCCCCACCGTCCCAGTAGAAGAGATGCATCAAGCTTTATGAATGAAGACAAAATAAAATACTCACTACTATTTTACACCAAATGGAGATTTGTGCGAGTTTGCATTAGAACGAACACCCAGTCAGTTCAGATAATAAACTGCTGCCGGAATGCTCTAGACCTCCTGTACGGGCTTCATTAGTCACCACAGGACCCACAAAACTGGGATGAGAGCAATGCATCATCAATCCTGAGGGACTGTCCAGGAAGTAGGATAGACATGCATCACAGGAAATAAATGCTCGCCTCGCCAGTGATGCCCACAACGTGAAAATAAATAGAAAGAAAACTACATGGGAGAGCAGAAATTGGTGTAATAGCCTTTTGCGGTCAGCAGTTAGTGATTGTGACTCCGCGCGAGTGGGGAATGTACAGACAACAAAGAATTGGGTGGAATTCATAACACACTGAAGCTACTGCTATTAATTAGCAGCACTGACAAATTCAGTGCAGGACATGCTTTCCTGCCCAGTTTTATTTGGGTGGGTGGCAGAAACAGAAATGTAAGTGATTTTTTTACGTGTCCTCTTGGTTTTTACAAATGAAATATGGTTCCTTTGATACCGAGGACATATTTGCTGTAGGTGTCTACGAAAATAGCTCAGCTGAAGATTATGAATTTCCGTATCATGTTGGTACTTGTCTTGGCGCTGTCTCGAAGACGAGATGGGTGAATCTGCCAGTATGTTGCTCATAAAGTTAATTTAGTTAAATACGACTCATACTTTTTTATGGGGTGGGAGATTGCAACCTTCACGTGGTCCGCCCTGTTTCGACAAATGCAATCAACCCGGCGTGCACAATCAATTAAGATCAAATAGAACAAGTTGTCCGACAACTTTAGGCTGTGCACATCATACGCAAGAAGAAGATACTTTTTTATCTGCATTCCACACAAACATTTTGATAATTCTTAAGAGACATCTTCTTAGTAGAAATGATAAATTTGCTTTGTTAATGAAGAAAAAAATGAAATCCTCTCAATTATTTTACACATAAAATGGAAATTTGTGTGAATGGCCATCAGTTTAGATAATAAATTGCTACAAGAATATTGCAGTCCAGCATTTAATTAAATGTAACAACGTATCAACACTTGCTTATAGTATACGCTTTATTCAGAATTAATAGGTTTTCGTGCAACAAAAAATAAGTCTTTCTAAACATAGTTTCTCCCTTAGTGTTCTAGATGCATCCCTCAACCGTCATCTCTGTGCCTTGCAGTTCTACTGCCACTCTCCCTCTCTCCAGATGGATCAAGTTCTCCTGGTCCTCATCTTTCATGCCATTCTCTGACATGTCACCTTCAACGTGATCCCACAACTTCCTGTACCTATTCCCACCACTTTCCGCTTTCCATAGAGACCACTCCATAACCTCTTGGTTCACTCATCCCTTCCCACCCACGGGTGACCAGGTACCTTTCCCTGCAACTGTTCGAGATATGACACCTGTACCTGCCCTCCGATCAGTGACCTGAGCAAGCCTTCCAGGTGAGGCACAGGTACACGTACACCTCTACCTACATGCCTACTGCATTCAGCACTCCCGATGTAAACTTCTTTTCATCGGTGAGATCAAGTGTAGACTAGGTGACCATTTTGCCGAACACTTGCACACTATCCACCAAGGCATGCTGGATCTTTTGGTTGCTAAACATTTTAATTCCCCTTCCCATTCCCACACCAACCAGTAGTTTTAGTTAATCTCCTTTGCTGACCGGGCTTTTTCATTGGCTCATTGGGGAAAAAAAACGTAAGCACGAGTTTTCAGAACCAAGGAAAACTGACCGGTAATGTTAAATGCCCGCTAAACTTCACAGCTGTGTATCTTTGACTTATTAAAAGTTGTCTCGCTTCTTAAAAGTGTCTCCACTCCATCTCCCCCCTTCTTCCCCCTTCTCCCCCCACCCCCCCTCTTTTAAAGGACTTACCGTACACTGTGCTAGCCGTCTTAACCTTCCTGTTAATTGAGGTGTGTGTCTGTATCACCTTGGCTTTGCAGCGTGTGAATTTCAGACAGTGCTCCCCCGCTTTCCCTGGCCCCCGCCTTTGCGATGTGTGTGTGTGTGTGTGTGTGTGTGTGTGTGTGTGTGTCTGTGTGCGTGTTCCGCTCTGACGGTCGCTGTTCCAGTTCGCAGTTTTTCAGGCGAGCGCTGCGAGCTTGAAGGTCGCAGGCAGTCCGTTGAAAAGTCGCCTAAGTGGGACAGGCCCTTTACAACACTCGAGACCTGGGTTCGATCCTGACTACAGGTGCTGTCTGTACGGAGCTTGTATGTTCTCCTTATGATCCCGTGGGTTTTCTCCAGGTGCTCCAGTTTCCTCCCACATTCCAAAGTCATGCAGGTTTGTAGGTTAATTAGCTTCAGTAAGTTGTAAAATTGTCCCTAATGTGTAGGGTAGTTAGCGTATGGGGTGATCACTGGACGGCGAGGACTCGGTGGGCAGAAAGGACAGTTTCGACACTGTATCTGCAAAGTCTAAAGTGTATAGTTAATTTCCTCTGCCAACATGTGATTTATATCCCCTCTATTCCCTGCATATCCTCATGCTTATGTAAAATCCTCATGAATGCCACTATCATATCTGCTTCTACCACCTCTCCTGAGTGCACTCCATCTTGAGAACATGCCTTCTGGTTCAAGACTTCTCAGTAGGGAACTTGCTTTCCAGTGATGTCCTGCCAACTACCATGAGAATGTTGTTTGGGCCAAACATGTAACATCCAGGTGAGGGAAGGGAAATCACATGATTTCTGCTGCTATTTATTCTCTCTTCTCTCTCTGGGCATGCGTGTGCCTGTCAGGCAAGAGAAGAGCAGAGACACAAGAGACTGCAGCTGCTGGAATCTGGAGCAAATAAACAAACTCAGAGTGCCAAGCAGCATCTGAGGGGACAAAGGATTAGTCAATGTTTTAAGTGGAGGTCCTGCATTAGGACTGAATGTGTAGAGTGTAGATAACCACCATAATGAGGTGAGACAGAGAGGGATAAAGCAGGGGCTGGAAGCTGGCCAGGTTGAACCAGGGGAGGGGGGAGATGAAAAGGCAGATAGAGAGGGAGAGGGAGAGGAAGAAGGAGAGGGAGTGGGAGGGGGAGAGGGAGGGGAAGAGGGAGAGGGAGAGGGAGAGGGAGAGGGAGAGGGAAAGGGAGAGGGAGGGGGAGAGGGAGAGGGTGGCGGAGAGGGTGAGGGAGAGGGATAGGGAGAGGGAGAGAGATGGGGAGAGAGAGGGGGAGAGGGAGAGGGAGAATGAGAGGGAGAGAGAGCGGGAAAGGGAAAGGGAAAGGGAGAGGGAGAGGGTGGCGGAGAGGGAGAGGGAGAGGGAGAGGGAGGGGAGAGGGAGGGGGAGAGGGAGGATTCCGGAGGTAGTGATTGATGGGTGATAGATAGAGACATAGAGTGCAAGAGAAAAATTAGGGCAAATGGAGCCAGTTGGAGCTGAGTACGGTGGACCTTGAATGGGCTGCTGTTGTGGAGATTTATGGGGTTGAAGCTGATACTTTAGCAAAGCTCCCACGGGTAAAGCAGCAGATAACATTCATTCTGTTTTTTTTCTCCAGAGATGCTGCCTGACCTGTTGAGTATTACCAACATTGTTCATTTATTACTTCATACTTCCAACAACTTCAATTTTGTTTTTTGCATAATATATTGGCATTGGCAGGAAATAATGCACATTTACACAGCACCTTCCTTGGCACTTACTGGCCATTCAAAACACTTAACAACAAATAAAATGCATTTGAAGTGTAGCCACGGTTGAAACTGATGGCTAATAATAGCTGAGAAAAGGGAATATACTCAACTTTATATTTGCAAGACGGGTGATGGCATATAGACTGCAAAAGGAAAAAAACCTTTACAATAGATTGCATTTATCACAATATTCATCCAGAAACAGATTTTCACAGAAACTGAACAAATAAAATTGTGACATTAAAAATACATGTGAAGGACTGCCGATGTCCTTAATAGGCAGAATAAATTCTATAAAAATGATCTTCTTACCACAAATACTGTACGTATTTCAATCATTACCAATATATTTACCAAAAAAATCTTTAAAAAACTAGACTCTGATATTACAAATTTCATATGGGACTATAGATCACAAAGAATTCAAAGAAAACATCTGTGTAAATCTAAAGAATTCGGGGGACTGACACTCCCTAATTTGCTGTACTACTATTGGGCAGTGAATATTAAAAATACAATTTACTCGTTGGACAGTTCTGCCCGACAAGTAGATTGGATAAGAATGGAGAAAGAGGATTGTTCCTCCTATAATATAGGAGCGATTCTTCTTTCTCCGATGAAACTGAACAATATAATATATAAGAAGAATCCAATTATTCACGGCATAATACGAATTTGGAAACAAATAAAATTAACTTTAAAATTAAGAAACTTATCGCTTCTTCCCCCAATAGCTAACAATCCCTCATTCAAACCATCTATTATTGTCATGTACATCAATGATCTGGATGATGGGGTGGAAAATTGGATAAGTAAGTATGCAGATGATACTAAGATAGGTGGTGTTGTGGATATTGAAGTAGATTTTCAAAGTCTACAAAGAGATTTGGGCCATTTGGAAAAGTGGGCTGAAAGATGGCAGATGGAGTTTAATGCTGATAAGTGTGAGGTGCTACATCTTGGCAGGACAAATCAAAATAGGACGTACATGGTAAATGGTAGGGAATTGAGGAATGCTGTGGAACAGAGAAATCTAGGAATAAACTGTGCATAGTTCCCTGAAGGTGGAATCGCATGTAAATGGGGTGGTAAAGAAAGCCTTTGGTGTGCTGGCCTTTATAAATCAGAGCATTGAATATAGGAGTAGGGAAGTAATGTTAAAATTGTACAAGGCATTGTTAAGACCAATTCTGGAGTATGGTGTACAATTTTGGTTGCCTAATTATAGGAAGGATGTCAACAAAATAGAGAGCGTACAGAGGAGATTTACTAGAATGTTGCCTGGTTCCAGCAACTATGTTACAGAGAAAGGTTGAACAAGTTAGGTCTTTATTCTTTGGAGCGCAGAAGGTTAAGGGGGGACTTGATTGAGGTCTTTAAAATGATGAAAGGGATAGACAGAGTTGACGTGGATAAGCTTTTCCCATTGAGGGTAGGGAAGATTCAAACAAGAGGGCATGACATGCGAATTAAGGGACGGATGTTTAGGGGTAACATGAGGGGGAACTTCTTTACTCAGAGGGTGGTGGCTGTGTGGAATGAGCTTCCAGCAAAAGTGGTGGAGGCAGGATCGATTTTAACATTTAAAAGTAAAGTGGATAGGTATATGGACGGGAAGGGAATGGAGGGGTATGGTCTGTGTGCAGGTAGATGGGACTAGGGGAAAACAAATGATCGGCACGGACTGGAAGGGCTGAGAGGGCCTGTTTCCGTGCTGTAATTGTTATATGGTTATATATGGTTATTGATAAAACGTTTATCCATTGGGAAAGAATAGGAATTAAAATGATTGGAGACATGTATGAAGTGGGAAAACTTATATCATTCCAACAACTACAACTAAAATATAATCTGAAAAGTAACCAATATTTCAAACTCTAACCTCAGATTTATTTGATGAAGGAATGAACAGAAAGGCAGAATCAAGCAATTTAATATCATATTTATATAATATAATTTTAAATATAGAAACACCAATGACAGAGGTAATTAGAAGGGACTGGGAACAAGAGTTATTGATAAAAATCCCGAAAGACAGATGGAAAAAAAAACTGTTCAATTAATGTAAGGCATAACTTAATTCAATTTAAAATTTTACATAGATTATATTACTGGAAAACTAGATTGAATAAAATATTTCCAAACGTTTCCTTCATTTGTGACAAATGTCTAACTCAAAATGCCACTATAGCACATTCCTTTGACTCCTGTACAAAACTTCACAAATTTTGGAATGAAATCTTTGGAATTTTTACAAAACGATTTAACACAAAATTGAACCCCAATACAGAACTGATTATCTTCGGATCAATGGAAGAGGGACTTAAGTTAACTATGTTCCAAGAAGCTCTCTTTAATTATGGTTTAATAGCAACAAAAAAAGTATACTTAAATTTTGGAAAAACGCATTCATGCCAACGTTTTAAATGTGGATTTCAAATATGTCGGAAACGCTATATCGAAGAAATGAGATTCCTCCTACTAGGCAAAGTAGACCAATTCTTAAAGATTTGGCAAAGTAGACCAATTCTTAAAGATTTGGTCTCCTTTTATCGACTTCTTACAAGCATATGGTGCAACATAACATAACCTTAGAAATTAAATGGTTCAGAACCGGGTGACGGATGGGTAAAGATATTAAATAGGTATATCTCTCCTAATTTCTTTTCTTTCTATTTTCTCTTTTCTTTTTCAATCTTTAGCTTTTATCTTTGTTTTTTGTCTCTCTCGCTATTCGTTTCTACTCTCTTGTCCATCTATCTCAACACTCTCTATTTTCCTCTTTATATCTCTGCTCTTTTATTATTAAATTAAAAATAAGAAGTTGTACAAGAATGGTAACGTGTATGTATGTATGTATCAGGTACTTAGGTACCACATTACTGTACTTACTTCTAACAAAAATAAATACAAATTAAAAATTAAAAATAAAAATACACGTGAAGGGACTGCGAAACATCACAGAATTTATCAATTAATAATTTGGGAAATTGAATTGGAGATGCAACAAATCAATGAAAGAATAAGTAAATTATTGTCACAGTTCAGCATTCAACTCAAACTGTTAATATGTTCAACTCATTGCCACAGAAGGCTGTGGAGGCCAAGTCAGTGGATATTTTTAAGGCAAAGATAAATAAATTTTACTTCGGAGTCATGTGAGTGATTCTGTGAAGACCCCGCCAATCTCCAGGCGAGTCGCTCCTGCTAGCGGTAAGTTTAGACCTACGGGTAAGTTTTCTTACCAGGTTTTCATTTTCTCGCAGGAACCTCGTTTTACAGAGGTTTCCTGCTGAATATTGTCGCGAAGTCCGGTGAGTGAACCGGCTCTGGGCTGTGGGGAGACCCCGGTTCGGACAGCGGAAGCGGATAGTTGGCGGATGTCGGGCTGGCGATCCCAGTCACTGACAAGGAGGGTCAGTGGCTTCCAGACTGATGTGAAATCCAGCAGGAGGGCGTTGTCACCGCTAGAGTCGCTGACAGAGCGGTCAGCGGCTCACAGACACAGTGGTCCCCCGGACATGGGGTAGAATTACCAATAAATCTGTCAGCACTATGGACTCGGATGAGTTGGGCTGGGAGGGTTCCCTTCCAGTAATGCATAGATATGCTCCAACAGCAGGAGTGGAGTCAGCGCTGGCCTATGAGAGAGGCCGTGCCAGCAGCGCCTGGGACAGGGCTGTGTAATGTCTCCCTTTTGGAGGAGGAGACCATGCCGGGTCAGTGTAATTCTGACGCCGAATCTGTAGCAGCACCAGCCTATACAAGAGCCCGCGCCAGCAGCGCCTGGGACAGGGCTGCTTAATGTCTCCCTCTTGGAGGAGGAGAGCATGTCAGGTCAGTATAATTCTGAAGCTGAGTCTGAGGGTATAGCCGTAGAGCATACCCCAAGGGGTGAAGGGCATGTGCCAGAGGTACCATTCCTGGCAGGAAGGTTGCCATCCCAACAGAATCAGTGCAACAATGTTCCATCCTGGTATAGGTCCGTTGGAAGGGCTATATCAGCACAGTTATCCTCAGGGACCTGCGGCAGCACCGGTTTCAGAGATGCCTATGAATCGCCCCCTCTGAGTGCGATTGGTCAGATGTAACTGACTTCAAATTCTGAAGATGTCCGTGGAACATAATGGAGCCAGCCGCCTAATCTTCTATTCGGGTAAGGCCTGTTCAACAGGCAAAACCTGGAGGACGAAGCAAAAGCTGTCAGACCAATCAAGGCCGAAGAGGAGCAAAGCTTCATCGTTTCGGCGACAACGCACCCTGCGCCTTCATCGGCAGTAAGCGGTTCACTGAAGCTAGTGGCAGCATGAAAGCTGGGCAGAGGTTCCACGCACCCTACTCTATGAGGTAACCAGGCAGATAGGTTGGTCTGGCACTTCTGAAGTATGGGTTAGTGTACCACTTACACGTTGGTAATATTTACACTTGGTTGTACAATACATAAATGGTTAAGACATAGTCAGCTACTTAGCGGCATCTAACCATGTAAAACTGCACAATATTAACATTCCAAGCAGGATTGCCTTCAAGAGGCAGGCTCAGAATTGTGGCCAGCATTGCCTTTAAAAAGGATGGTGGGAGTCGGATTATTTTGGACCTGACAGGACTTAATCCATTTGTGCAGTATAATCATTTTAAAATGAAAATATTTGCTACTGCCAAGCAATTGGCTTCCAGAAGGTGTTATATGGCATGTATAGACCTTAAGGATGCATATTACTCAGTGCCTGTTCATAAAGAGTATCGGAGATATTTGAAATTTAGCTGGATAGGGCAATTATGGCAATTTAAAGCACTGCCTAATGGGTTAGCCTCCGCCCCTAGATTATTTACAAAGCTGCTAAAACCAGTACTGGGGTTACTCCGGGCTCAGGGTCATATTGTAATGGCTCATTTGGATGACATCTTAATAATTAGAAAAACCCAGGAGCAGCTGAGTTATCGGTTTCAGCTGTTAAACTTATGGTTGAGAGATTGGGGTTTCTCATCCATCTAGCTTAATCAAAATTGGTACCGGTTAAAGTAATTGACTATTTGGGATTCACAGTTAATTCAACTCACATGTCTGTGACTCTGCCCAAGGGCAAGAGATTAGATTTAATTGAAGACTGTATCAAGCTCTTGGGGAGCAATCACCTTCAATTAGACGTGTGGCCAGCTTGATTGGCAAATTTCCAGCTGTGCAGTATGGACCTTTGCATGACCAAAATTTACAGAGGGTACAGGCACTCCGGATACATGCAGGTCATTTCAACCAGCCCATGCAGTTACCATTTGAAGCCATTGCTGAAATACAGTGGTGGATAAGAAACATTTCAAATTGTTCTAGCAAAATTCTGATGGAAGCACCTTCAGTTGTTTTGCAGACTGATGTTAGTGCCCTAGGTTGGGGGTGCTACTGATACCATTTCTAGTTGGGGAGGCAGATGGAATATGCATGAGGCATTTATTCTACAATCACATGGAATTAATTATTTAGAGCTGTTAGGAGCATTTTATAGGCTCAAGGCTTATTTATATCACCAAGCAGCACTTAAATGTTCAGCTTCAGATTGACAACACCACGGCAGTGGCATATGTTAATCACATGGGTGGAATCAAATCGAAATCTTGTGGGAGATTGGCTAACCTTATTTCGCACTGGTGCATTAAAAATAACATTTGGGTTTCAGCTGTCTACTTGCCAGGTAGATTCAAGATGGTGGCAGACACCAGGTCACACATATTCAATTACAACACAGAGTGGATGTTGAATCATGATGTATTTAATGGGATTGTTCTTCAGTATGGGATGCCAGATATCGATTTGTTTGCATCCAGACTCAATCACCAGGTACCGAAGTATGTTTCATGGGAGCCAGATCCAGGGGCAGTAGCGGTAGTCGCTACACTGGGGCAGAGTGTTTTTATATGCATTTCCCCATTCTGCCGCATCAGTCGGTGCTTGACCAAGATCAAGCAGGACTCCGCTTCAGGACATTATTACACAGTCTATTATGGTGGTCTCAAAACGTCATGATCTATTGGTGCACCCTGTGACTGGAGATCAACACCCGTTGTATGATTGTGTTAATGTGTTAATTTGCAGACTCTAAGAAGGCCATACCTGGGTCTGGGACTATCCAATCGTACCGTGGATGTCATCACATTGTCCTGGAGGGATAGTACAAAAAAAGCAGTACATCTCTCATGTCAGGAAATGGGAGCAGTGTTGTTTACATGGGAACATTACATACCACACAGCTTCCATCCCAGATGTGCTCGAATTTCTGTCCAACTTATATTTTGATTAATGATTGAGCTATAGTGCCATCAATAGTGTCAGGAGTGCCCTGTCGTCGTACCTATGCCTGGGGTCGGAACTTCAGTCTGTAGGATCTCATCCGTTAATATCCAGATTCATGAAGGGTATTTTTAATTCCAATCCCCCCAGATCTAGGTACTCTGAAATCTGGGATGTGAGCATGGTACTCACGCTGCTTCGTCAGTGGGGCCCAGCCACATTCTTATCATTGGCAAAGATTACCCTAAAGTTGGACATGCTCATGGTGCTGGTATCAGCGCAAAGGGTTCAGATTTTGCACAAACTACGTCTGGACAAGATGGTGTCATCAGGGAATGATGTTATGTTTTACATCTATGATCTAATTAAACAAAGCAGACCAGGGGTGTCAGGATTCAAGCTTGTACTGTCAGCATATCCCACTGATTTACGGCTGTGTGTAGTGGCACACTTGCAGTGTTATATCGAGGTCACCAAGCGCCTCAGAGGCTCCGAAGTAGCATTGTTTATTAGCCACAAAAAGCCACATATGAAAGTGTCTGTTCAGACCATTTCAAGATGGCTGAACCAAGTGCTGGGTTGTGTAGGAGTTAATACTGACAATTTTAAATCTCACTCCACCAGGGTGGAATCAACGTCAGCAGCAAGGGCAATGGACGTCCCTCTAGACCATATCCTCGCGGCCGCAGGATGGTCAAATGAATTTACTTTTCAGAGGTTTTATAATAAACCACATATTGAACCCGGGGTTATTTTGTGAATTAAAGCATCAACATGTTAATCAGTACCATGTTTCAATGTATTGCTAATATTCACTCCTCCTGAGTCAACTGATGCAGTGTGAGACGCCTGGATTCGTATCGACGGCATGAAATCACAGAGCTTTGAAATCTTCACGGAATCACTCACGTGACTCCGAAGTATAATCGTAAGATTAATCGAGAACTTACCAGTTTGAAGTTTGATCTTTATTTTATGAGGAGTTACGATGAGCGATTATGTGCCCAATGCTCCCAGCCCTCAATATTATAAAGGTCAACTGGAAGGTCTGGTTTATAATCTTACAATGTTACTTCAGTTACTGTTATCTGCTGCTTTGAAGATTGATGCGCATGTGGATTGGCGGGGTCTTCACGTAATCGCTCATCGTAACTCCTCATAAAATAAAGATTAAACTTCAAACTGGTAAGTTCTCATTTAATCTTACTATTCTTTATTAGAACGGGTGTCAAGGGTTATGGGGAGAAGGCAGAAAAACTGGATCAGGAGGCAGAGATCAGCCATAGACTTGATGGGCCAAATGGTCTAATTCTTCTCCTATAACTTGTGAACTTGAATGCAGCACAACGCTCCATATCTCTATACTAACGTCAGAATGAGTTTGCAATGATATTATTGCAATTGATATCCTGAACATTTAAAACGATTGTCAACACATCAAGTAATAATTTTATATCATATGATGCAACGGTAATGTTCAACAGAAATCATAAGACATAGGAGAAAAATTAGGCCATTCGGCCCATTGAGTCTGCTTTTCCATTCAATCATGGCTGATCTATCTTTCCCTCTCTGCTATTCGCCTGCCTTATCCCCATTACTTTTTACACCTTCATTAATCAAGAACCTATCAATCTCTGCTTTAAAAATATCTCATGAATTAGCCTCTGTAGCAATGAATTCCACAGTTTCACCACCCTCTGACCAAAGAAATTCCTCCTCTTCTCCATTCTTTCAACATTTGACCCAGACATATTGTTTTTACAGAAGATAGACACAAAATGCTGGGGTAACTCAGCGGGTCAGGCAGCATCTCTGGAGAAAAAGGATGAGTGATGTTTCAGGTTGGGACCCTCTTCAGACTTCTTCTGTCTGAAAAAGTTACTCCAGCACTTTGTGTTGAACGGTTACTCCAGCACTTTGTGTCTATTTTCAGTATATACTAGCATCTGCAGTTACTTTCTACACATATTGTTTTTTACACTTCATTATGAAGTATGGAGGTATCTTTACGGATCGATTTTGCTTCACTTGAGCAAATTGTTCACATTATTAAACTGTGTGTTTGCCAAATTAAAAGCAAGTGAGCAGCGTAATTGATCAATACACATGACTAGAATTAAATTGAGCGGGGCAACTGGAATCCACTCATGTAAATGCTGCATTTACCAGAAATCCAGGTTTTTAACAGAAAATGATGAAACATTAATAGCATCTAAAGGGAAAAGGAAGGTTTTAACATCATTGCTCTTGCAGCACTTGGTCAAAATGTATGTAGGTTCTGACAAAGGATCACTTAGCCTTCAAGATAGTTGGCGTCTAATTCTGCTGGTATTGGGCTACAGACTAATAATTTGAGTTAAATCTTATAAGAGTGATGTTAGGAAACACTTCTATAGGGTAGAAATTTAGAACTCTGCACTGTAAATGGCAATTGCTATTGGGTTAATTGCTAATCTTAAATTGTAATTTATAGAGTTCCACATTTATTAAGGAGTTACATAGAACATAGAACAGTACAGAACAAGTACAGGCCCTTCGGCCCACAATGTCTGTGCTGCAGGATACCAAGATGATCATTTATTTCCCTGCACATTGCCCACATCCCTCCATTCTCTGCATATCCATATACCTATTAATTGGACTCTTTTAAATGCTACTAATGTATCTGTTTCAACTACCACCCTCAGCAGCACGTTCCAGGCACTCACCACCAAAGCTCTGTGTAAAAAAACCTGCCTTGCACACCTCCTTTAAACGTTGCAGCTCTCACCTTAAAGCTATGAATTCCATAAGGCAAGTTAATACAGTCAGTCCTAAGATCAGACTTGATTTAATTGACTAATGGGAAGCTTAAGGGGCTAATGGTCTACACCTTTTACTCGATTCATTCTGAAATATGTCTAGCATTTTTGTTCAAGGATCAGAAAATATATCTCACAATATCTTCCACTAGAGGGTGATAGTTGCAAGCTTAAAGGGACAACTTTGCTGGATGTTATTGTAATTTCTGGAAGAAACTTGAGCAATAAAACTCTAAATCAACATGAAGTCATCATTAAGTGAATGTAAATATTCAGGCACAAATAAATGATGACCTGCTTAACATAGACAAGTAATATTCATAAAAATCAAAATACAGTAAACTCTCATTATACCAGGGTGGGGTGGGGGGGGGGGGGGGGGGTGGAATCTGTTATTGCCGATTGTCCACTATAACTGAGTGAGGGATCGTGCTAATATGCCACCCTTGGAGTGAAAGCAAATCATCCTCAGTGCCAGGAGATTGTCCAAGAAGAAGAATGTTGCTCCAATTGTGTAGAATATCTTCCACTGGCTGCTGGTACATCAACTCGGGCTATGAGTGCAAATGATGGGGCAGGCCTAAACTAGCAGCTAGAGTCTAGACAATAATACCAAAGGAGCATACTTACTGTAATGGCTGAGATTACTAATGTAGGTGGCAGATAAGAAGTGGTTATCTTTGGAGACGAGGATGGCTTTTTCCCCACAGGAGATTTATGACTGTGATGGGGTTCATGAAAGGGCAGATTGTACATGGGTTATGGGAGGAGTAGGAGTGAATTGTTATCTCTTGTTTCGTGTTTCTTCTGTTGAACGAGTTATTGGCATAATAGTTGCCATAGGGATTGTTGATAACCAAGATACTTTTGGCATTAGAGTCCTGGTGTCATCCAGGCTGAAAGATTAACAGCAAGGGAATAATCACTGTAAATCTGCCCAATGATAACCTTGAGTTAATCACAAGGAAATAATACCGTCCAGTATTCTAGAAAGTGATAATGAACAGATTGTGGCATCAATGTTCATCATGTGGGGAAGAATTAGGATTCAACGTGACTAGTGGCTGAATGTGACAAGATTGAAGGGACTCAATGCAGTATCTTCATGTTGTTTAGTTTAGTTTTGAGTAACAGGAAATAAATAGGTCCTTCAGCCTATCGACCAACAATCCCCACTTTACTAACACTATCACACACAAGGGACAATTTACAATTTTACCAAAGTCGAATAACCTACAAATCTGTATGTCTTTTGAGTAGGGGTGGAAATCGGAGCTCCCAGAGAAAACCCACGCAGGTCACGGGGAGAACATAAAAACTCCGTACAGACAGCACCCGTAATGAGAATTGCACCCGGGTCTCTGGCGCTGTAAGGCAGCAACTCTACCACAATGCCACTGGGACTGTTTTGTTTTGAGCCACTATCTTAACATCACCAGTGTAACCAAGAGACCCTTGATATCCATTTTGCCAGAAACTTACACCAGAAGCAACAGTATTTTAGCTGATGTAAAAATGGATGCAGGCAGTCAGAGGTATGAAACTTCCCATATTTATTCACTGTGACTTTTGTAGAAATCAACTTCCCCAAAGTTTTTATAAAAGAAAAGGATAAGAAGGAAACTTCAATGAAGGTTGATATTCCCCCTCCACCACCTAACTCCATCTGTGTGTCAACTGCACCTCACCTGGATCCACACTCACTTTCCAGTTCTTGCTCTACCCCTCATTCCTCCTCATAAGGTCATAAGGGATAGTAGTAGAATTGGGCCATTCGACCCATCAAGTCTTCTCTGCCATTCAATCATGCTGATCTATCTCTACCTCCTACCCCCATTCTCCTGCCTTCTCCCCATAACTTCTGATACCCTTACTAATCAAAAATCTATCTATCTCTACCTTAAAAAGATCCACTGACCTGGCCTCTACAGCTTTCTGTGGCAAGATTGGGAATACATCCTAGCTCATGGGGGGAACATTCAGTAGTGTGATAACAGAAGGGAAGAAACTATTCCAGAATCTGGTGGTACATGCTTTCAAAATGGTGTATCTTTTGCCCGGTGGGAGAGGGTAGCAGCAGGAATGACTGGCGTGATAGAGGTCCTTGATAATGTCTGATGATTTCCTGAGGCAGTGTGAAGTGTGGATGGAATCAATGGTAGGGATTCTGGTCTGTGTGATGGACAATATACAACTCTGCAATATACAACTCTGCAACATACAACTCTGCATTAACAACTCTGCAATTACTTGCGGTCTTGGGTAGAACTGTTCCCAAATCAAGTTGTGATGCAACCCAACAGTATGCTTTGTACAGTGCATCTGGAGAAGTTAAGTCTTTTTGGAGATGTGACAAACTTCCTTAGTCCCATAAGTTCAAACATTTATAATTAACTGCTCGACCAAGTGGGACCCGTTGGGTCTCGTCCCCTCAACGCCCGTTTGCGGGGGGCGGGGGGGAGGGTCATCCTGCAGCGTCACACATACTATCCACCCCCCCCCCCCCACACACACACTAACCACCCCCCACACACACACTAAACCCCCTCTTGATATTATATTAATATTATTAATTTGCTCCTTTTACCCCATTCCCCCCGCCCTATCCACTCACGCATAACCCCCACCTGCGCAGGCGCGTCTAGAGGGGGGGGGGGATAGAGAGAGAGGGCACACAGAGAGAGAGGGCAGAGAGAGAGTGGGCAGAGAGAGAGAGGGCAGATAGAGAGAGGGCAGATAGAGAGAGGGCAGATAGAGAGAGGGCAGAGAGAGAGAAGGCACAGAGAGAGAGAGACCTCAGAGAGAGTAAGAGAGCGAGAGGGCACAGAGAGAGAGAGAGAGAGAGAGGGCAGAGACAGAGAGAGAGAGAGGGCAGAGACAGGGAGAGGGCAGAGACAGGGAGAGGGGAGCTTGCTGCCTTTTGGAGCTGGGGTTTCCGATTTGCGGCATCTTTTTGAGACAGAGTCAGAGGGCAGAGACAGGGGGAGGGCTGAGTCAGGGGGAGGGCAGACACAGGGAGAGCTCTCTATCTCCTTTCTGTACTCCACCACATAATTGTTCGAGATCCAGCCCACTACAGTGATATCATCTGCAAATGTAGATGGAGTTAGAGCAGAATTGTCTACATTGTTGTGAGTTTACAAGGAGTACAGTAAGGGGCTGAGAAAGCATCTTTGCGGGACACTGGTGTTGAGAATTATTGGGGAAGATGTATTGTCATCTCTCATCACTGATTGTGGACTATGGCTGAGAAAGTCAAGAATCCATTTTCCGAGGAGGGTGTTGACTTCTGGATCCCGGAGAATGGAGATGAGTTTGGATGGGATTATCATGTTGATGGTGGAACTATAGTCAATAAATAAGAACCTGGCTTGTGTGTCCTTTTTATCGTCACAACTCTATTTCGAAAGGGAGAAAGACAAAAAGCAGAATAATACAGACTAATTAGTTTAATATCTAGCACAGAGAATATGTTCGACACATTTATTGAAGATGCTATAGCAGGTTGCTTCGGAAAATTCGAGATTATCAGGAAAAGTCAATATAGTTTTGTGAAAGGGAACTTTTTATTGGAGTTTTTGAACAGCTAACATATGTTGTGGATAAGAAAGAACTGGGGCTTGTACTCAGATTTCCAGAAAGCATTTGATAAGATGCTGCATCTAAGATTACTGCAGAAGATAAATGGTTATAAGGTAGGAGGTAACATATTGTCACGGATAGAAGATTGGCTGGCGAACACGAAATAGAGATGAGGTTAAAAATAAGATGTTTAATGATTGCCAAGATATAAGGTGATTCTGGGGCCTGTGTTTTTCAATTTATGTGAATGACTTGGTCATATTGTTGTTGACGGTATAGGTAGGAAAGTAAATCATGAAAGGAGGGATAGAAGGAGGCTACGATGATAGAAAAATAGGTTATGTTCAACAGGCAAAGTTCTGCAAACTGGAGTGTAATGTAGGGAAATGGGAAATTGTACAATTTGGGAGAAAAATAATCTGCCCCCACAGTTTGCCAAACAATTGATTCAGTGGTTCAATGGTTCTTTATTATCATGTATGCACAGCACAGTGAGATCCTTTTGCACAACCACAAATGCAGTGTTGCCACAATTTTGACGCCATTTAAAAAAAAAAGAAAAAAACAGAAAACACAAACGGTGCAAAGTCCAGCCCACGTGTTGGAAGTCCAGGAGCCCCCCCCCCCCCCCAATCCAGGTAAACGTAGGTAAGCCTGACCCCTCTCCTCTGCCGACTGCCGCTGTGTCCTGCGTGGTGCCTCCTGCAGCCCACCTTGAAGTCGCTGGTGGTAAAACCCAGGTCCCTCTCCAACCAGGGTACACAAAAAGCCTCAGCGGTGCAGCAGATCGGAGCAGACCCTTCCTGTCTCCCACCTGCAATGCCCACTCCTCGCTCCCTCCTCAACTCTCTGGTCCTCGGGTGTCCGAGCTTCCACCGTATGTGCCGTTTGGGTCTCTGCTCTCGGCGGTCCTTGTTTGTCCTGGATCCTTGTTGTCGGTGGTCTTTGTCCGTCCTTGGCCTGCCTGTCCTCAGTGGTCACTTTAGTCGCTGGGCTTGTTAGCATCGGCTGGCTCCAGTCTCGCACGGTTCTATGCTGGAGGCCGGGCCCACTCCAGCACGACTGCGCAGCTCAGGATATCTATGTCCAGGACACAATGTTTTGTTATTCAGAGATGCATCTGCTTCCCATTCCTTTCTCAGGTTTACATCCAGTGGTGGAAGTGGGTAGGTAAGGTGGTGGATAGGGTGGCAGATCACTTTTTCTTCCATCATGTCAAGGTTCTGGAGGATGGTGGCAGCTCCACCCATCCAGCAAGTGGATATTATTCCATGTTTCTCCTGGCTAATGCTATGTAACTGTGGAAGAGGTAACATTCATTGCATGAAGTCCAGCATCTGACATGTTCTAATGTCCAGGCATTTGTGTGACTGGATTAGTTCCACTAAATGACAAAAGGATGTCAATATTGAGAAAAGGGTGGCATGGTGGCGCAGTGGTGGAGTTGCTGCATTACAGTGCCAGAGTACCAGGAACGATCCTGACTATTGATGCTGTCTTTACTGAGTTTGTACATTGTCCCCGTGACCACATGGTGTTTCTCCCAGTGCTCCGGATTCCTCCCACACTCTAAAGATGCACAGGTTCGTAGGTTGATTATCTTTGGTAAAAATTGTAAATTGTCCCCAGTGTGTAGGATAGTGCTACGAGGTCGCTGCTCAGCGCAGGGTCAGTGGGCCGAAGGGCCTGTTTCAACTCTGTATCTCTAAACTAAACTAAACTTGGCAATGTTAATATCCCTGAATAGTCATTGGGTGGTAGTTGGGTACCATGAATGTTACTTATCCATTAGTCACTCCCAAATGTAAGTATTATTCAGGTTTGTTGCTGATTGCTCACTGAATACAGTTCTGAGGTCGTAATCTATCTATAATGGTATGGTGGTAATAACAAACTTTTATTCCTGCGATGGAGAGATGCTTTTGTTCATATTGACCGACAGGGGTGAGATTAAGTATCGCATTTAGTTATATTATTCTCTTTAGTGTGCTGCAAGCCAAGTCAGACAGTTTACTAGATGTCCTTGAAGACCCAAACAATGTATGGGACAACTTAGGCAGTCTTACTGATGGATATTGTTTGCTATTCTTTGATATTCCTCCAAGCAGTGTTCAGTATGGGGAAGCAGGAAGGGAAATGGTGGGTAATAATGGTTGTAGTTTTCATACAACACAGACACAAAGTGCCGGAGTAACTCAGCAGGTCAGGCAACATCTCTGGAGAAAAAGGATGGGTGACATTTCGGATTGGAAGAAGGATTCCAACCCAAAACATCACCCATCGCTTTTTCTCCAGAGATGGTGCCTGACCCGCTGAGCTACTCCAGTACTTTGTGTCTATCTTCGCTATAAACCAGCATCTCCAGTGCCTTCGTACACATAGAATGGTAAAGCATAGGAACAAGCTCTTTGACTAACAATGTTCAAACTGAACATGATGCCAAGTTAGATTAATCTCCAATGTCTGCACAGGATCCATATCCCTCCATTCTCTGCAACTGGCACCCCTGGCAGCGCATTCCAGGTGCCCACCACTGTCTGTTTAAAAAAAACCTACCCTGCAAATCTTCTTCAAACTTTGCCCCTCTTACCTTAAAACTTTGCCCTTTAATCTTGGGCATTTTCTCGCTGGGAAAAAGGTTCTGGCTGCTTCTGCTATCTTTGCCTCTCATAGTTTTATATAGTTCTATCAGGTCTCCCCTCAGTTTCTGAACCTCCAGAGTAAACAATCCAAGTTTGTCCAACCTTATAGCTGGTACCCTCTAATACAAGAAGCACTTTGGTAAACCTCTTCTGCACCCTCTCCGAATCCTCTGCATCCTTCCTGTAATAGGGTGAGCAGGTGTGCTTGGCCACAAAGCCATGAGAGGTATCATGTCCAGAGTCAATGTTGAGGTTCCCTCCTCTAATTTTACTGATATTCCCCATCTCTTTCCCTACTTTCCTTACCATGGCTACATGCACATATCACCGTGAGCTCCTAAGGAAATAGAAAAGTCTGGGGAAAGTAGCTGATGGGCACGATTCTGTGTGCAGGAAATTGTGAAACGGTTAAACCTACAGCAGTTTGGAAGTCCTTGCATTTTGGAAGCTATTTCCAGTGATCGATTCACTGGAATAAAGGATACGAGGGGTTATACGACGCATTTCCTGCCTCAGTATCTATGAGAAAATCTCAATTAATTATGCCCAAACTCTGAAATGAGCAGAATTGCATTCTCTCAGTTAAATCAGCCACAGATGAGCCATGACGTGGAAGTAAGCCCTTTGGCCCATCAAGTCCACGTTGACCAGTGATCCCCACACACAAGCACTATCCTACACACTAGGGACAATTTACAATTTTACTAAAGCTAATTAACTTTACCGTTGTGCCACAATAATGGAGAGTCTATCCTGTGAATGCAGAGGCTTCAGCCAAACCAAGCTAATAATGGAAGGGTGCTGTTTACCTTGTCACTTCATTGTAGGCCTCCCAGTCTAGCTGGCAGTAGAGGTGGCTCTGCAATGAACATAAAGGCCGGAGCAGGCATCAGCGGTTAGGGCGACAATGCACTGGGGCACCAGGAGGCATTTCCTAGGATTTATCATGCGTGCATCAAGAGCAGCAATTAAGATAACTATGGTAGAAATTTCTCTCAAGAAAGAGTTTGATTTCTTTGTTTGTACAGGATTTCCTGGTCGTGGGCATAGACTGCTCTTAACCCTTTGAGCACAATCCAGTTTTAGCAGCTCCTGGAATAGCCACTTGTTTTTAGTCACAAGTTATTTGTAATAAAACAAAACAATGGACAAAAGATTTTCGGAGTGCACGCTCCACATCCCACACATCCCCCCCTCCCGAACTGTGAGGGGGAACTTTACCCAGTGTAAGAATGAAGAGTCCAACACAATCCTACAGGGCCAGATGGAAGCTCTAGCCTTTGCTAGTGCTGAAGTGAACGACTGTAGTGATTTGTGTTGATGGCTGGGAGAAGTGGGCTGAAGCTGCAGAGAAGAAGATTGGTGGCCTGGATGGAGAATGGATTGGGATGTCAGGAAGTGTGGGGAATGGGGAAGGCTGGGGACCCATGATTCTGCAGGGAAGGGGAACCAAGGTGCCTGGAATTCTGTAATCGAGTTGTAAGGCGGCAGAGTAGAGGGAGAGGTGGAGGAAATTGCAGTGTCATACTCAAGGTCCAAGTTCACAAATTCTTAGGTTCTAGGAGCAGAATCAGGCCATTCAGCCTAATCAAGTCTACTCGGCCATGGCTGATCCATCTTTCCCTCAACCTTCAGAACTTTCAGCTTCCCAAGCAGCTTCTCCTTGAGCATAGAAACATAGAAAATTGCGATCATGCTGATCATCCACAATCAGCCATGATCACAATTTCCCTCTCAAATTGCCGGCTGAATTTTATGGTCACTACCTCCTGGTGGTTAGAAACATAGAAACATAGAAAATTGGTGCAGGAGGAGGCCATTCGAGCCAGCAGCGCCTTTCATTGAGATCATGGCTGATCGTCCCAAATCAATAATCCGTGCCTGCCTTCTCCCCATATCCCTTGACTCCACCAGCCCCTAGAGCTCTATCTAACTCTCTCTTAAATCCATCCAGTGATTTGGCCTCCACTGCCCTCTGTGGCAGGGAATTCCACAAAAAATCCACAAAAATTACACAGAAATTGCCTTTTCCGTAGATTGATGTTGCATGTTAACTAATCACACACCAGCCAGCATCTCTAACTCCACCCCACTGTAATACTTATACTAATACTATTTCTCAGCACCGACAGTTAGTGCAGCCAGGATGTGTTGACAACTAATCATCCTTCATGCTGTTAAGTTTCAGTGCTGATTAAAGATGTGTTTGAATCATGTACTGAATCTGGAAGTCATTTACATGGTGTCAGAAGTGGGATATGAACCCACGCCTCCAATTGGAGACCAGAACCAGGAAGAAAGGCAGTCAGGCGGCTCTTGGTGATCCTCAGAAGAAATGCCCAAATTGCAACTACTCACACAGCAGACAATCAGCTTGCCCCACTTTTGGTAAATCATGCAATTACTGTAAAAAGCAGCCAAAATCACTTTGCCTCTGTATGTTGGGCAGCAAGTTGGGCCCGTGGGAAGAATTCGCCTAGCTCCAGGTCTAATCTCAACTTCTTGCTACAAGACAGCAACAATCTCTCTCCCCAATTCCAGCTCGAACCTGCCCACGAACAGACTCCAATTAACTCACAAGAGGACCTGACTGTTTACTCATTACAGCTTGCTGCTGCTAAGAATTATGATCCGACCGTGACAGTAACTGTAAACCACGTTCATTTTGGCACGAAATTAGACACGGGAGCGAAAGTAAATACTATGTCAATCAACCTCTTCAACAAGATAAGAACTAACGAGCCACTGATCAAGGACAAATCCACTCTACATGCGTTTGGAGGGGAGGTTCTGCAGCTTTGGGCAAAACCAACTTGAAATGTGTGCTGCAAAAAACAACGAGGAATTTGACCTTCTATGTCTTGAACTTTAATTCAGTTACGCTGCTTGGCAACCGGGCCTGTCAGGAACTGGGGCTGATTTCCTTTGACAAAATGGTCCACAAGCTGCAGATTTCCCTGGACCCGCTGAGTGAATTCCCTGATCTTTTCTACAATAACCTGGGCAAGTTGCCCGTGACTTACAAGATTATTATTGACCCCAAAGTGACACCTGTCATCCGATCTCCACACCGATTGTCATTTGCCATGACGACAGGGTTCACTCTGCGCTGAAGGACATGGCCTCCACAGGCATAATTGAAGCAGTCAGCGACCCCACCGACTGCGTTTCAACCATGATTGCCACGGTCAAGAAGGGAAAAAATGAAATCCGTTTGTGCATCAACTCGAAAGAACTGAATACTGCCATTAAGCGCCCACACCATCCTATGAAGACTGTCGAGGATGTTGCGGCAAAGGCCGGAACGGCCAACTTATTTTCTGTCCTTGATGCAAAGAGCTGTTTCTGGCAGATACCGCTGGACAAGGAGTCATCAAACCTCATCACATTTGCCACCCCATTCGGCAGATACAAGTTTCTGAGAATGCCATTCGAAATCAACTCTACCAGTGAAGTCTTCCAAAGAACTATGGAGCAGCACTACGCGCAAATCGAAAAGGAGCTGTTGGCCGTTGTTTTTGCTTGCTCCAAATTCCACAACTTCATCTTTGGCAACACCTTCACGGTCGAGACGGACCACCAACCACTGGTGACAATCCTGCACAAGCCCATCCACGCCGCGCTAGCTCGTTTGCAGCGTATGATGAGGCAGCTGCAGCGGTACGATTTCTCTATTACCTACACTAAGGGTAAGGACATGCACGTCGCTGACACTCTCTCCCGTGCACCTCAGGCATCTTGCGAACAACATCCCTATGAACAGGAAACTTTCACGGTTCTCGGTATCGACTTCATCTCCAGCACGCAACTGCGCATCTTGGCCGCGCACACCGCCACAGACGATACGCTTCAAATCCTTTCCTCCATCATCAAAACAGGCTGGCCAGACAGACAATTCAACACGCCCACAGTGGTGCAGCCTGTTCTTCCTGGTTCGTGATGAACTGGTAGTTCAGGATGGGGTTGTCATCAAGGGTCACAAGATGGTGATACCCTCATCGCTACAAGACGTATACTTCAAAGAGGCACACAGCGGTCACCCAGGAGCCGACGCCACACTGGCACGCGGGAATGGCTAGCTACATCCGGGACCGCGTAGCCTCCTGCCCCGCTTGCAACAGCCTTGCGCCTCATCAGCAGCGGCAGCCCCTTCTGCAACAACCTCCACCAGCTCTGCCCTGGACGTCGCTGGCGGCGGACATTTTCGAATGGTGCGGGAAGCATTACCTCGTTCTAGTCGACTCCTTTTCTAATTGGTTTGAACTAGACCAACTGTCCTCCCTCACATCAGAGATGGTCATCCAGAAGCTGAAAAGTCACTTCTCTACCTTTGGCGCTCCCATCAGCATGAGAACTGACAATGGTCGGCAGTTCACCAGCCACATGTTCAAGCTTTTTGCAGACCGGTGGAACTTCCAGCACGTCACGAGCAGTCCCGAGTATCCATAGAGTAATGGTCTCGCTGAACACGCTGTCAGAAGTGCCAAACACTTGCTGGAGCGAGCACAGATTTCAAAGTCAGACGTTTATCTCGATCTCCTGAATCTCAGAAATGTTGCCAGGGACGGAACCCTGGGATCGCCAGCACAGCGACTGATGTCGAGATTGACGAGGCCTCCGGTACCCATCGCACAACAGCAACTGGTTCCTCAGGTGCTGAAGCCCGCCACTATCCAGAAACGTCTGCAAGAGAAGCACGATATCCATAAACGGTCATACGACAATTCCAGCAGACCACTCAAGCCTTTACTTCCGGGTCAGGTCGTCCGCCTATGAACTTTAACTGGACATTCTCATCTGGGCACTGTGGCCAACCCGACTGATGAGCCACGGTCTTACCTGGTAGACTGTGGTAGACTGTGAGGGAGCGGTGTACCGGAGAAATCGACAACACCTGCTTGCTGTGAGGGAGCCTCAACCACCGCCTGCTGGTCCCTATGCTCGACCGCTCCAGTTCCAGCCGCCTTTTGCAATGTCTCCCACCCGTCCCCACATGCCTTGCACCCCTCCACGTCCTGTGGTCTCCACTAACCACGGGGCCTCTCCCACCGCATTTCCCCTTTCGGTCACCACAGGCCTCCATCACGTCAGGCCTCCATCATGCCTCCAGCCTCTCCTTCTCATCTTTCAAGTGAGAGGGGGGAAGGTTTGGTCTGCATGCGCTCGGGCCGTGTTAGTAGACCACCAGACAGATATGGCGAGTACGTTGAACCCCATGGCATGAGTGCCCTTTCACACTTAACCTTTGGGGGGAAGGATGTAGATTGATGTTGCATGTTAACTAATCACACACCGGCAGTATCTCTAACTCCACCCCACTGTAATACTTATACTAATACTATTTCTCGGCACCGACAGTTAGAGCAGCCAGGATGTGTTGACAACTAATCATCCTTCATGCTGTTAAGTTTTAGTGCTGATTAAAGATGTATTTGAATCATGTACTGAGTCTGGAAGTCATTTACCGGCTCAACTACAAGATGGTTGCTCTAAGAAACCATCTCGTAGGCACTCTACAAATTCCTCCTCTTGTGATCCAGTACCAATCTGATTTTCCCAGTCTACCTGCATATTGAAATCCCCATGACCACTGTAACATTGCCTTTCATACCCCTGTTACTCCCTCTTTCCCTGTCCCTCATCAAGCAAGAGGTAGTTTGTAAATGCTCTACCTCCAGAATGAGAGACAGTTTCTTCCCACTGTTATCAGGTAACTGAAACATCCTCCCACCAACTGGAGAGTGGTCCTGACCTCCCATCTATTTCATTGGAGGCCTTTGAATTACCTTTAATACCCTTTACTGGACTTTATTCTTGCACTGGATGTTATACTAGCAATGTTACAAAATTTTGAGATTTTAAAAAATCAAGTCTGCAATTTATCCCATCATATAAAGCATAAAGAAAAGTTTAATTTGACACCTAATTCACTTTCATATCTTCAGTATTAAAAAAGTTATGGCCATTTTCATACTCGGAAATTAGCATCTTGTTCCCCATTGCCTTTCCATTGACTTAAAACAAAAGCTGTGATCTAGGACAGTCAAAAGCCCATAACTTTCTTAAAAATTTAGAGAACTCAATGAAATTTTCAGTTATTATAATTGAAGCATTCTGAAACAAATATGAAACAATATTACTTGGATGACCTGAAATTAAAACATATAATTAGTTAGTTACCTAATTGTACTAATTACAAAATTCAATTACTAAATCTAAACATCATTTTTTTTTTTATTTTTAGATAGAAACAAAATAATAACAAAGTACATTATTTTGCAACGATGAAAATACATGATATTAATGATATATTCGTACTGTTAATAATATTTGTATTATTATTGATTATAAATTTTAAGATTATGTATTTTATATAATTGAGAATACATGGTACTAGTAATACATTCATAATATTAGTAATATACTCGTACTGTTGATAATATTTGTATTGTCACTGATTTTGAAATTTTATTTATAATAATTGAAAATACGTAATACTAGTAAAACCTTCATGATATTCATTATATTTTCATACTGTTAATAATATTTGTATTATCATTGATTTTAAAATTTAAAATTATATATCAATACTAATAATACTTTCATGAAATTAGTAATATTTATATTCGTACTGATATTAAAAATTTAAGATTATGTGTTTCTATACATTTTTCTAATTTTTTATAAAAGTATGAAAAAATAGAGAAAAAGAGTGTAAAAAGTTTGATGGAGAATGGAGTATTAATCATTAATCCGTCCTTGGAGATATATTCATGATTTCAGGCCCCAGTCAAGCAACCATTATGACCCTGTAAATATTTAATATATGGAGACCAAATCTTTCTGAAGAGATCTAACCTGTCCATTAGGAAACATCTATCCATTTCTTAAGAAAAGATAAACATTTTTTAATTGCCTGTGTCCAAATAACATTCGCACAATAATTCACAATATAACGTGATTTTTAAATCTAATTTTCATTAATTTATAGGCCAAATGGAAGGAATTTAGTGTTTAATTCCTGTAACTTAATGGCCATTTAAATCAACTTGCGAGTGGGTTTTAGTGGAATGCGGTGGATTATTACGTTGTGGTTTGCGGTGAAGTCG
The DNA here is from genome assembly GCA_035221665.1 of Okamejei kenojei. Taxonomy (NCBI): domain Eukaryota; kingdom Metazoa; phylum Chordata; class Chondrichthyes; order Rajiformes; family Rajidae; genus Okamejei; species Okamejei kenojei. Next base: position 14,348,353 of record CM069150.1, on the reverse strand, counting down.
GCAGGAAAAATACTACCGGTTCATACATTTTTTTTGTCCCCATTTCGCAAATGAAAATGTGATTAAAGGCTTCCTAAAAACCACGTTTTAATGTGAAAATAAACTGTGTACTTTTTTTTCTCCCCTATATAAAATCCTTCCCGTTGTCGGCGCTCATGGCTTTAGAAGATGATTTTTAAATTACTCTAGCTAATAAATAATCTAGCATAATTTAAAAATACCTTAATGTATGAAATGTCGGAGCGATTTTTCTTCTGCAACAAAATCCCCTAACATGGATCGATTTGCCCTGTCTGTGGAAAAACGGCACTTTAAACACGCCCCCCTCTGAAAGGCGCCAAAGTCACGCACACGGGGAGCGGCAGAACTGCAGCGCTGCTCAAGGTAAGTTTTGTAACATACCTAGTTATACCCTTTATCCAGTATCTATCCACTGTGGATGGCTTGATTGTAATCATGTGTAGTCCTTTTGTTGACTGGATAGCAGGAAACATAAAGCTTTTCACTGTACCTTGATACATGTGACAATAACAAAATAAAACTAAACTAAATAGGCTATGGGCCGAGGAGCTTTCTCATTCGACTTCATGACTCAACTCACGGAACTACCTGAATTTTTTTTAAATGGTGTAAAAATATTATTTAAATCACACCTGAAACTCTTCAAGACCACAACCTGCACCTTTTTTTAAAATATGAGAAAAGCTTCCAATTTTCCGAGTAGTAATTGTCCAATCAATGCACATTTGACATTGAGGTCGGACGCAAATTGACCAATTCCGCGCTTTGTTTTATGGTCGCCAGGCAGCGAGGACCCTGGGATCATGACTGCCTCCTCATTACATCAATAGCAATTGCAAGGTTTCCAAGGAATAAAGGTAATGCTAACCTTGTTGATCATTTGGTTTTTCAATTGATTTATCTTTATAAAGTTATAATGTGAACTGTTAAATAAAAATGATAAATAACAAATGTGGAGCAACGGTTAGGGTTAGGGTCAGGGTCAGGGTCAGGGTCAGGGTCAGGGTCAGGGTCGGTCGGTCAGTCTGTCGGTCAGGCTTGTCGGTAGGCCGATGGTTGTTGTGGAGGATTGGTCGGGCTATCGGGCCATTCGGCCGCCGGTGGGTGGTGAGAGTGGCTGGCTAGGCCGGGCTGCCGGTGGGTCGTGAGAGCAGCCGGCCGGGCTGGCTGGCGGATGGTGAGAGTGGTAGGTCCGCCGGTGGGTGCTGTCGGTAGTCGGATGGCCGGTGGGTGCCGCGAGGGATCGGTCGGGCTGTCGGTAGGCCGGTGTTGCAGCGTGCGAGCGGGCGGACTGACGGAGCTGGTGCTATGGTGGTGCTGAAGGCGTGCAGGGGAGTGCTGCTCCCCACCATCATGACTACGATGATCAAGAAGGCCATGCTGGCCGAGGTGGACGCGCTGCGGGGCCACACGTATGGGGTCCGCAGCCGGTCCCAAAGCAGTTCCAGCTCCAGCCGTGGGCAGCTCTGGAAGGGGGCCGAGTTAGGGTTAGGGTTAGGCATTTTCCTCTCAGTGGAAAATGCCTTAGCCTTCCCCCAGCCTGGCACTGCCCCAGTCCCACTATGGCCGTGACCCCCACTCTGCACACTGGCAGTCAGTGGGGTTCAGTAAACAGGGAACCCACAGGAACTGTCCTCACCCATTAATTAGGCTGGTTCAGGAGCCGGGCCGCTGCGGCAGTCTCATTCAAAAAACACACTCACAATTATATTCATTATATTATTTTTATATAATATAATTATACATAATGATATATGATTACAGTCATATACACGAGTCATATATATATATATATATATATATATATATATATATATATATATATATATATATTGCAGTCTATTTAAACCATATATGATTATACTATATTATATATATATATATATATTATATACTAGACTAAGTGGGACCCGTTGGGTCCCAGCTTCACACTGGAGGGCCGGTCCCCCAACGCAATATTCCACCTCTCCACCAATTCCAATATTTCTGGCCAGTGGAGGGGAGGGGGGCTTTCTGCAGTGCTAGCATGGTGTTGTGGGCTGAAGGGACTGGTTCCCAGAGGGCTAGTATGGACATTGTGGGCCAAATGGTTTATTGGGCTGGCAGCTCAGTCACTGAGACCACACACGCTCACACACTCACACACACACTCACACACACAAACACTCACAAACACCCACTCAAAAACACACACACACACACACACACACACACACACACACACACACACACACACACACACACACACACACACACACACACACACACACACACACACACACACTCTCACACTCTCACACATTCACACACACACACACATTCACTCATACACACACTCACACACCCAATACTAAAATGCCATGTAACCAGAACGTGTTGAATATACAAAGATATGTAAAACAAATCTTTAAAGCCTGCTGTACAGGCTGCTGCTGCTGAAGCAAAATAACATTTAACAAACACAACTATAGAGCAGTAAACTCATGAATTATTCAGCAGCGCCTGCACTCGCCACCATCCCGCTGCTTGCCACGAACCGGAAATGACGCACTCAGCGCCAGCATGCCGCTAACCGGAAATGCCGTCATCGTCACCATCTTGCAACCAAGTGAAAATCACAGAATGAGCGGCAATTTTGAAATTAAACACAGTTCTGATTTAATAACATGTTTATTCACTTTATCCATCCGAAAACTGTTGCTGGAAGCCCATTAAAAAATGTCAAGCAATTGCGGGAAAAACACACTGAGCAAGCAAGCAAGCAAGCCGACAAAGTACACATCAGTTTGCTGAAAAGCACATTGAGGGGACTCACCGTGGAGTAGATTCGCAGCTCCGAGAGCTGTGACCCTCTCGCTTCCTGGGTCTGGCAGAGACTGAGTGAGGCATGACACTTCCGGGTTTTATAGTCCCTCCCCCTGCCGTAAGCGGGGGCAGCAGAGAGAATGGAGACTTTCTTAAAAACATTAATATCTCTCTCATTTTTCATCAAGGCAGAGGGGGGCTCTGATCGAGGTGGCCAAAAATGACGGCCGTAGGTGGCGGCGTTCTCTCGAAAATCACAGCACAGTGGGCCAAAAGCGGTCAAGATCAGACTTTTAGTAATATAGATAATATAGTATAATAATAAATGGTTTAAATAGACTGCCACACGGAAATAAGCTCCCCGTGGTGTAATATGGACATTGGACACTATGGCGCTTACATTTTCGCTTTCATTTTCTAAATAGTTTAATTAATTAACGTGCAACTTTTGGCACTGATGAGTTGTGACTTCCTTCTCAATTATATTTTATCTAAATCTGTGCAACATTTCGTGTAGTTCTGAGACATGGGTCACAAAAATAGATTTCTAGACACATTTTTGATGCTCGGCCCACAGCCTAATCAATCCCCATTCACACTAGTTCTATGTTATCACACAAACCAGAACCAATCCCACCCCTCCTCACCCATCTACCCCCTTTGACTCCATCTGCATTTCACACAGTATTAGGAAAGCAGCCAACATAATAAAGGACCACTTATCCTCAGTCATTCACTCTTTCTGCTTATCCCAACAGGCAGACGGTACAAAAGCTTGAATGCAGGTACCACCAGATTCAGAAACAGCTTCTTCCCTGCTGTTAACAAACTAATGAACACACGTCCCAAAAGCTAAGGGTGTAGTCCTGATCTTCCAACCTTCCTCATTGTGGCTCTTGTGCTTTTTCTTCTTTCATCTGCACTTTCTCTGTAGCTGTAACACTCTAATGTTATAGCACTATATTCTGCACTAGTTATTTTTCTCTTTGCACTACTTATTGGATTTGTGTATGGCCTGATTGCACTCAAGTAAGATATAAATTCACCAGACATCATGCAATGTTTAGTACACCATGGTAATAACTATATCAATACACCAGATGAACTTAAATCCATTACCTATCAACGTCAGAGCTCAGAATACTACCAACTGTATCACACCTGATGCATGGAGACACCCTCTTACATTACAGCCACTGCTTCCATCACGGTCCATGTTATAAGAATAGCTTTAGACTTTACTTCCAAAAATGATTTTTGAAACCGTGAATAATAACAGCCTTATAATAAATCTTTCTAAAGTTATTGTGAAGCATATCTATCATCTTGAGCAGAATTACTGGGATATATAATACAGAGGGACGCCATTTGGCCCATCATATGTATGCTAGCAAAAGAACAACCAATGGGACTAATTCTGACTTCCAGCCCCATGTCGATTGCCTTGAAAGTAATGGCTCAGCATGTTTTACATTTAGTTTATTATTGTCAGATATACCAAGGTACAGTCAAAAGCTTTTGTTTATGTGCTATCCAGTCAAAGAAAAGACTATACATGAATATAATCAATCTGTCTACAGTGCATAGATAAAAGATAAAGATACAACATTTAGGTCAAGGTATAAAATTGAAGTCCGATGAAGTCTGATTAAAGTTGGTTCAAAGGTCTCCAGTGAGATAGATGGGAGATCAGGACCGCACTCTAGGTGGTGGAAGGACCATTAAAGTGCTTGATAACAGTTGGGAAGAAACTGTAGCTAAATCTGGAGGTATGTGTCTTCAGACTTCTGCACCTTTTGCCTGAAGTGAGAGGGAGTGACCGAGGCCAGACTGGTCCCTGATCATGCTGCTGGCCTTGCAGAGAGCGTGAAGTGTAGACGGAGGCAATGGAAGGGAGGTTGGTTTGTGTGATGGTCTGGGTTACGTCCACAACTGTCTGCAATTTGTATCTTTATTAGAGGTACCGTAAGTTACATCAGTGTACATCCCTTATACTGTATTACAGTCATTGTACCCCATAATTTTGTTAAGGCTTTAGAAAAGAGAGAAAAGAGAGAGAAATACCAGCAAAGAAAGTAGAAAAGTGAAAAAGAGATGTGAAAGTGCAAAAGTGTGACAGAGGGAAAGGAAACCCTTGAGGAGTTAGGGACCGGAGATTAAGAGATAGACCCTGGAGAGGGAAAAAAAAGAAAAATGGAAAGATAGAGAAAGAAAGAAGAAAAGCCAGTTACTTTATTATAAACATCTCGCAAATTGCAATTTGGATGGGGCTTTTCCACAACCAGGGTTTGATGTATTCTGATAAAATGATTACCAAGTCCTTATCAAGGCACATTTCAGAAGACAGCGACTTGTAATGGATACTTTTATGTAGATTTTTCATTCTATCTCTTTCTCTTTGAAATAACCTGGCCAATTCATCTTTGAGGACTTCAGATTATTCGAATTGAGCAAGATAGATAAATGCGGTGGGTGTATGGAACAAACTACAGAGGAGGTAGTTGAGACAGGTACTACCGCAATGTTTAAGAAACGTTTAGATAGGTACATGGATAGGATAGGTTTAGAGGTTTAGATATGGGCCAAAAGCAGGCAGGTGGGACTCATATAGATGGTGCATGTTGGCCGGCGTGGGCAAATTGAGCCTAAGGGCCTTTTTCCACACTGTGTGACTCTATGATTCTGTGTATTTCCGCAAAAAAGATCGAAAACTAGGTAGATTTGAAAAATACATATTTGCTGCATTTAAAACAACCAGTCAAATACATGTTTCAACACAGCTCAGAGATATATAGAAGATAGACACAAAATGCTGGAGTAACTCAGCGGGAAAGCAACATCTCTGGATGGAAGGATTGGGTGACATTTTGGGTCAATGCCTTTCTTCAGTATGAGGTGCTTCAGAGATGCTGCCTGTCCCGCTGAGTTACTCCAGCATTTTGTGTCTATCTTCGGTTTAAACCAGCATTTGCAGTTCCTTCCTACAACTCTATAGTTGTATGCTATATGCATTGTTTTGGAGAGTGGGCATCAGCAGGTTGACTTAGATGTGTTAACATGTGAGCTAAGATACGCTGGACTCTAATTTTGATCCATGGAGCTAGCCTTTGGATCCTTGTACCCTATAACAGTGGCGCAGCGGTAGAGTTGCTGCCTTACAGCGAATGCAGCGCCGGAGACCCTGGTTCGATCCCGACTATGGGTGCTGTCTGTATGGAGTTTGTACGTCCTCCCCGTGATCTGCGTGGGTTTTCTCCGAGATCTTCGGTTTCCTCCCACACTCCAAAGACGTACAGGTTTGTAGGTTAATTGGCTTGGTAAATGTAAAAATTCTCCCCAGTGGATGTAGGATAGTGTTAATGTGCAGGAATCGCTGGTCGGCACGGACCTGTTGGGCCGAAGGGCCTGTTTCTGCGCTGTATCTCTGGACTAAACTAAACCTAAGTAAAGACAATACCATGATAATTGACTGATGATTGAAAGACACAACATGTGAACAAGCCCATCAGTTAACCGAGTCCATGCTGACCATACACCACCTATTCACACTAGTTCACAGTACACTCACAGTAAATAAAATAGACAGCTGTCGTTGGGTAAATTTGGCCTTTCATTAATACGGATTACGTTAACTGTAATTGTTCCCTTTTCCAACAATCTTTGAAAGAACTTAAGGTTAATCAACAATAAGAGTCTATCAGGGACAAGTTTGGCTTCTCAGCTTGTTTGCTCATATTCTTCTTCCTCAAAGGCTTTCATAGACAATAGACAATAGGTGCAGGAGTGGGCTATTCGGTCCTTCGAGCCAGCACCGCCATTCAATGTGATCATGGCTGATCATCCCCAATCAGTACCCGGTTCCTGCCTTCTCCCCATATCCCCTGACTCCGCTATTTGTAAGAGCCCTATCTCGCTCTCTCTTGAAAGCATCCAGAGAACCTGCCTCCACCGCAGAGAATTCCACAGACTCACCACTCCCTGTGAGAAAAAGTGTTTCCTCGTCTCCGTTCTAAATGGCTTACTCCTTTTTCTTAAACTGCGGCCCCTGGTTCGGGACTCCCTTTCCTGCCTCTAGCATGTCCAAACCCTTAACAATCCTATATGTTTCATAATGGGAATATCTAATTTGGCAGATGATTGAAAGCAAAGATGAAACAATGCATGCGTAAATAGAATACTTAACCTAAAACGGGCATGTAATTATGAGGAAACTCATTTGTTTAATTTGCTTTAAATTCTAGAATGAAGCATGCATTGCATTCCAAATCTTTTGTTCTGTCAAACAAAGGTATTACTGAAATTATTATTTGGAAAGGAAAACAAAATGTGCCCTGTGGTACCGAGCTCGTGAGCCCCCAAAACATGATTATTTTAATTCTCATCTTCGTCCAATAAATGGTATCATACTACTTTATCTTTCTGGACTTCTGTATGCTTCTATTGATCATGAATGATGGTGTTTTTGGAAGATGCCAATTTAGAATTAAATGGAAAACAGCATTATAAATCACTTGTTTTATAAAAAAAGTTTCATTTAAATTCAAAAGAATAAAAGCACAATGCAGCTAGAAGTTGAGCCTGCATTGTTAACTTAACAGTTGGCAGAGTTAGTAGGCCCCAAGGTATAGATTGATTGAGGATTATGCCTGTCTCTTTAAGAAATATTCACAAACTCCAGCAAAGATAAGACTTCAAAGTGTTCACAGAACTTAATATAATGAGAGCACACTTCATTCACTCTATTCAAAAACAAGCACTTTTATAAATGTTTGTGTTTAGTTATTGATTCAGTTGGAGGAATTATACATTAAGTCAATAATGAAACAATTTTGCAACACAAACCTTCTCTCTATCAGATTAATAGGTAACTGGACATGACGGGCCAAACTGTGAGAGCTACAACCGTCAGGACTTCTGATCAAAGATTCATATTGTAAAATGCTGTGTGCTCTCAGATGTTTTCCATGTTGGAAAAGTTTTAATAATAGTTTTGTAAATTATATAAAAATAGTTGATTTAGCCACTGAGGGCTATATTAGATTACACATGAAAATGGATGTAGGGATCATGATGTCTGATTAACCCAAGCCTGTTGATAGCAATGCAGGCAGCAAGGCATTTTCTCAGTACCGGTTAGGTCCAATCGATTTATCACCAGCGGCTACACCAACTACAGATACAAGATACAAGATACAAGATACAAGATACATTTTATTTGTCACATGTGTCAGTTGGCACAGTGAAATGTGATCACCATACAGCCATACAATAAAATAAAGAACACAACACACGATAGAGTTCAACATAAAACATCCCCACACAGCAGAATCAAACGTTTCCCACTGTGAGGGAAGGCACCAGTCAGTCATCTTCCTCTGATGTTCACCCATGGTCGGGGCCTCCCGAGCCCTCCGCAGTCGCCGCTACGGGCAGCCCACCGCTCAGGCCCGCTCGTTGGAACTCCGACGTCGGAACGGGAGGCCAACCTCAGCGGCTTGGACCTCCATAATATAACAGACAGTCATTATGAGACTAATTTTAGCCAAATTCGGTCCACATTACACTTTCTTTAAACCAGCCAGAACTTCAGCTATGCAGATGTTGGTTTACATGGAAGATAGACACAAAAAGCTGGAGTAACTCAGCGGGTTAGGCAGCATCTCTGGAGAAAAAGCAGTAGGCGATGTTTCGGATCGAGACCCTTCTTCAGGCTGAGCGTCAGGGGACAGGAAAACGAGAGATAAGAAAAAGTGCAGAGAACTTATGAATGAAAGGTATGCAAAAGGACGTCAAATCCAGCAACAATGATCAAGGCAAGGCGGTGCCCACATTGATCCAATGGTGGCTGTGGAGAAGGTGATAACAAGTGACACAAACAGTGAAAGTAAGCAGGACGACAATGAAACTAAATGGATGACTAGGCTCGAGGAGGGAAGGAGACTTTAAACTGTTGTACTGGAAATGGTGGAAGTGAATCGGACAAGGAAATGAATGAAGAAAGGTGCAAAATGGGAGAAAGTATGGAAAGGTTGTGCAGGGGATGGAAAATGAATAAGATGACCAGAATCAACAGTTCAGGTAGAAGATTCAGAGTGCGATGTCAGTTCCAGAAGTCCAACCCTGAAGAATTGGTAGGAAGGAATGCAGATTCTGGTTGAGACCAAAGGTAGACGCAAACTGCTGGAGTAACTCAGCGGATCAGGCAGTATCTCTGGAGGAAAAGGATGGGTGACGTTTTGGGTTCTTTGTCTCCAAAGATGCTGACTGACCCATTGAGTTACTCCAGCACTTTGTGTCTATCGTCTGCGGAATTGGATTCAGTGTTGCAAGACATTAAATGGTTTCCTACACATGCACATTCAGTGAAAGCACCTTTAAATGCCATTTCCCACCATTTTCCTTTCCCGGCCCAGATGTGGCTCAATCAATCACCTACCTATATTCTTTATCAATCAGAATGCACATCTAATATTCTCATGTTCCATTCCATTCTTACATACTGTGTACAACTATAACCCTAGTTTACATTGTCCAACTCATGCATTACACACAGATTGCTAATCAGCCACAGCAACATTTTTCCAGTGATTTATGATTGAAAAGATGCTTAATGGGGTCACACTACCATTGAACTATTAATTATCTAATAGATTATTAAGGCACTGCCACAAAGGCACAAAGAATGGAGATATTTCCATGAATTACAAAGTAATGGACTTCTGCTTGGAAAACCCCATATGTATTCTTATCCCTATGACCACAGTTTAATTCTCAAACTCTCAAGCAAACTAGAACAGAAGAACTTTGCTTAGACAGTGGCGCAGCGGTAGAGTTACTACATACCAGTGCCAGAGATCCGGGTTGAATCTTGACTATGGGTGCTGTCTGTAGGGAGTTTGCATGTTCTCCCTGTGACCATGTGGGTTGTCTCTGGGTGCTCCGGTTTCCTCCCACACTCCAAAGATGTACAGGTTTGTGGCTTAATTGGCTTTGGTAAAATTGTAAATTGGCCCTAGTGTGTAAGATAGTACTGGTGTAAGGGGATCGCTGATTTGTGCGGTCTCAGTGGGCCAAGGGGCCTGCCTTCGCTCTTTATCTCTAAAGTCTAAAGTCTAAAAACTCACACCTAATCAATTACACAGGGGTGTGCTGGGAAGGATAAAGAATATGGATTGAGGAATAAAGAATATGGTCAGAGAGGATTTTGCATCAACAATTGGCAATTCAAAGATTTCATAAAAAGCTATATCAAGTCAAGCAAACAAACTAATAAAAATCAACAAGAAGAAAGCAAAATCTCAAACTTGCAATTCAGGGCATCAATGAATTGTTCAGTATTAGATTAACAAAAAGTCGTTGAAAACATGAGGAGAAAAATATACATTGTAGTGTTCATTAAAACTTGGTAAAATAAATATTTGGCCAATTTGCGACAATGTGGGTATAGATGCTCTAGTTTCCACCTCCAGTCTCAAGGTCGTGTGTCAAGAGTCAAGAGTGTTTAATTGTCATCAACAATGAAATTGTACCGACTATGAAACCGTAACATTTTTACCTGCAGCAGCATTACAGCCCTGTAAATACAGTAAACTCAAGATAACATTATAAACAAAAAACAGTCAATAAATTATAAAAAAACCCAACACCAGTGCAGAAAGACTGAAGTCCTTAGTGCAACAAAGCCAGTTCATAGTTCGTAGTTTAATTAGTGTTTTGTAATGTTCCAGAACCCGGTGGTTGTTGCGGAAAAGGTGTTCTTAAGTCTGAAGAAGGGTCTCGACCTGAAACGTCACCCATTCCTTCTCTCCAGAGAAACTGCCTGTCCCGCTGAGTTACTCCAGCATTTTGTGTCTATCTTCGGTTTGAACCAGCATCTGCAGTTCCTTCCTACACAGCTGTTCTTAAACCTGGAGGTCACTTTTCCAGACTCCCATACCTTCTTCCCGATGGGAAGAGTGAATTGAGAGCGTGGCCAGGGTGGTGTGGATCTTTAATGATGCTGGCTGCCATCTTGAGGCAGCGCCTCCTATAGATCCTTTCGATGGTGGGGAGGTCAGTCCCCGTGATGGATTGCGCAGTGTCCATCACTTTTTGAATTCTCCTTTATTCCTGAAGATTCAAGTTGCTAAACCAGGTCATGATGCAACCAGTTAATAAGCTTTCTGCCATGTCATTAACCATGTGAATAGCCCTTGCTCTATCGTTCCATGGTAGAATCGGGGGGGGGGGGAGATGATGGGGATACAGCCTGTACAAAATGAAATCAGAATAGGATTTGTATAAATGGGAGCTGGCGCTGCGAATTTTGGAAGGGTTTTGGTCTGTTGTTGTTCTGTTTATGTTTTGTACATATTTTTTATGCTGAATAAAGGTTTTTTTTGGGGGCTCGGAAATGGAGAAGCAGCGAGGATTGGCAATGAATGATGCCGACACCCCTTGAATGAATGAAGACAATCGTGCCTTCACAATCACTGAAGTAGTTTTGAAGAGCAGTCACTGGTATAAAGCATGAAACATGACAGCCATCTTGCACACAGCATGATCCCACAGACAGAATGTGAACTGGTACGTTATCTGTTTGATGAGTGATTTGGAAGACGACTACTCTTTCTCAGCACCATAGTAAAATGCAGGCCTGGTCTATGCTTCATTTTCTGGAGGGCTATTTAAAGTCTTGCCCTCTGACTCCAAGGCAAATGTTTTTAAGCATTGAGCCACAATTAACACCGACAATTGGTATTCGTTGAGAAATAGTTGTTACTTCCACACCCCAACTATCACTGACACAAGTGCCTTATGCCAGCCTAAACAAAAGCTGGATTGCATTTAGCTACGGTTTCCAATGTTTGTGTTACTAGTATAACATGTAGTTTACATTTTCATCTTGTTGCTTTTTGTTACTTATCTTTCAAGCAATTAATCAGTTTGGCAATTCATTTGACATAATCCCATCAGTTGCTAGCTGTGCTTTATACCGTGAAAAGCGGCTCCAGTTTTGCAATGGAACATCAACATTTTCATTAATTCTTCAACATTTTAAATGAAAAATATCCAATATTACCAGTTGAATTGACACAGTGAATAGTTCTGGTGAAACAAACATTCTGACTGCAGTGGGTTACACAAAAAGCTGGAGAAACTCAGCGGGTGCAGCAGCATCTAAGGAGCGAAGGAGATAGGCGACGTTTCGGGTCGAGACCCTTCTTCTGACTGCAGTACTGCCTTCAAAACTATTTTTGTCATTGAGAAGACATTGCTAACTTCCAAATGCAGAAGTGCCAACGGTGCACTTCTTTATCCATTTGATATTTTGATGTCATTATAATCAAAATAAATTTTATTCAGAATAAAAAATATCCACAAAGCAAGATTTGTTTTAGTTTAGTTTAGAGATAACAGGCCATTCGGCCCACTATGTCCGCACCGACCTGCAATCCCCGCACACTAGCACTATCCTACACACACTAGGGACAATTTACAATTTTACCAAAACCAATTAACCTAGAATCATGTTCTTTTTTGGACCGTGGGAGGAAACCGGAGCACCCGGAGAAAACCCACACAGGTCATGATGAGAACGTGCAAATTCCACACAGACAGCATACCTGGTCAGGATTGAACCCGGGCCTCTGGCACTGTAAGGCAGCAACTCTACTAGTGCGCCACCGTGCCGCCCCAGATCTGTGCACCAATTTTTTGACAATCTAAGCTGCTATACATACATTTATTAGCATTGTAGTTGGTAGTGTTCACAGAAATATCCTACACCCGTCTCCTTTGCCACTCATGTGGCCCTCAGGGGTGATATTCGTTGGTGACAGCGTCTCCAACACACCCTGCCCCTCAATGTCCAGCAGCAGAAGAAACCTAGACTGTGCCCCCCCCCCCAGGAGCCAAAAGCAGGACTTTCATTTACAAATAAGCTGACTGTGATTTGGCAGTACTACGACATGCCCATGTTAAGTAGCCGCGGGTTAATGTTCACAGTTTACATAGAGTAGTCAAAGTTTGCATCTTGAGGCAGTCATTAACAAATCTTGCTCTTATCTAAGCAGCAGCATTCTAATACATAGGCCCCCTTTTCCCTTTGATTAAACTGGAACAACTGCAGTACAGTGAGTGTGGCTGCCAATGAGAGAGTTGAGTGATCACCGTTCGAAAGAGAGTTTAGTGCTTAAATGGTTTATTTTTGATATGCTGTGAGAAACACCTTATCTGTGGCAGAGTATTAATTACTGTCGTTTCAACATTGCTTTGTGCCTTTGCTTTCTCAAGATCAATACTAAATTAGCAGTTAATTTTACTTTGTAAAACATTGGGTCAAAAGATTGCACGTCTGATTAATCTAAGCTCAAACAATTTTCATTGTATTTACTTGAAGATCTTCAAACATGTTTACCACAAACTTTGCACTCTTGCTCCAGTTTTGTTAAAAAAAAAAGGTGCATTGATTCGAAGGAGATTAATATTTCCCTCTGGAAGGTTATATTTATACCATACCTTAAACAAAAAACTACTTGTGTAGTTCAGGTCAGGGCTTAATATATCATTCAGAAACTTTATTTTGCCACAATAGACACAAATGAGCTGCCAAGGAAGCAGGCCCTGTATTGCCACACACAGGCCGAAGCCATCTTGTCAAACAGTGCCAAGTATATGATTTATACAAGTCGGACAGAAATTACACTCCATACTGTCAGGGAAAATGGCCTGCACTTGGCTGTATGTTACACAGAGGAAACTGGAAGCACATTGTCCCTGGGAGATTAAGTTATTTTATACATTTTAGGAATTTGGATACAATTAGTGGCAGCAGTTCTTCATCCTGGATATTGTCTCTTGCTGACTCTATGTTTACACTGGGGCATGAGTGCAACCTTCAAATATCCCGCAAAAATACAGCTGAGCCAGTGTGTCTAATTGAGGGAAAGTTGCATTTGAATTATTAGCTCCTCAGTCCGTTAATGCAGTTTGTTAAAAATAGATGGCTAATTTATGGAACCTTTAAAAAAAAAATGGTCCCAAGTCATCACAGCGCTATCTATAAATCAATTTTATTTTGCCTTGGATTGCATGATAAAGATAATGGTGAGGATGTTGAATCACAATATTAAAGGACTCCACTTAAGTGGTTAAGCACTTTTTGTTAACGTTCCCTCAAAAGACATTCACCATTGGAAAGTTGAACATGTGGTAAAGTTGGTGAAGAAGGGTCCCGACCTGAAACACCACCTATCCACCTTCTCCACAGATGCTGCCTCACCACTGAGTCACTCCAGCACTTTGTGCCTTTTTAAAAAATTCAACACAGTAGATAGTAGGAGGTGATTCAGGCAGGTACAATCACAACATTTAAGAAGTATTTAGACAGATACATGGATTAGAATAGATTTAGAGGGATATGGGGCTAACGCAGGCAGATGGGACTAGTGTAGATGGGGCATGTTGGTCAGTGTGGGCAAGTTGGGCCGAAGGGCCTGTTGTCATGCTTATGATAACTTATGACTCTAAATCGCTCTATTTATACTAGTCTCAATGCTTTATGCACGGTGGTGCACTTTATCAATATGTAATTGGTGGGAATGCTCCTTGCAAAAGAAAAACGCAACATTTGGCAGTGATCAAGTGCCGATCACTGCCAAATCAAGATATCCTAAAATACTTTGCAGCCTATCGGTTAATATTGAAATTCAGTCACTTTTGTAACACAGGGAATACAGAGAGCTAATATTTTGCACAGCAAGTCCCCAGAGAACTCAAAGACAAGAGGAGATGGCTTTAAGGTCAAAGGGAGGAAGTTTAAAGAAGATGTTCAAGACAGGCTTGCTATAGAGAGTAAGATAGACACAAAATGCTGGAGTAACTTACTGGGACAGGCAGCATCTCTGGGGAGAAGGAACGGGTGATGTTTTGGATCAAGCCCTTTCTTCAGACTTCTTCTAGGTTCCTGAAGCTGCCAGGAGTGGTGGTGGAACTGTTGCATTTAAGAGGTTTATAGATAGACACATGGATATTCAGGGAATGGAAGGATAAGGGTCAGGTATAGTTTAATTTGCCACAATGTTCGACACAGATATTATGGGCTGTATTCCGACAGCTAAGCAAATAAGCATTGTTCCTCTGCCGTACTGTTCAATATTCTATATGTTCTAGGCAACAATAATCATTAATAATATTTTACAGTAATGTTCATTGAGGGACAATAGTTGATGTGTCATTATTCAAATAAATGCCACAGGCTGGTTATGTTCTTTGGAAAGGCCAAATAGGGCTTTAGTTTAATGCCTTTTCTGAAAGACCAGATGCACAACTGTACTGTATAACTCCTTCCGACTTTGCCAAGGAATGGCATCAAAATCAGCCTGGAAAAGGGTAACAACCTAAAACATCACCTATCCATATTTCTAGGGATGCTGCCTGACCTGCTGAGTTACTCCAGCACTCTGTGTCTTTTTTTTTACATCAAATCTCTGCTATGGAAGAGGTAGTGTTACGTTTGTGCAATACTTCATAAATTGAATGGACAAGATAGCGCCAAGTAGAGCATTGTTAGCTGCACTGCTCTATGAGTATCAATTTTAGTTCAAAATTGTACAGGTACCATTCCCATTCAAACTGAACCTAGTGTATCACACACAAAGGCATTCATTGTCCGTGCAATGGTAACCATCCTACTTCGTCTTGGGTGTTGTGGTGATCACTTAAATGCAAAGCCTCTGCTAATCTGTCTCAGAGTTTAGAAGTAGTACATCAGGAGTAATATAAATGTAGAAACAAGGAACTGCAGATGCCGGCTTACAAAATAAAGATACAGAGTGCTGCAGAAACTCAGTGGTTCAGGCAGTGACCCTGGAGAACATGGCTAGGTGACATTTCGGGTAGAGACCCTTGTTCAGGAGCAGTATAAACGTTAATTAGTAAATTGCCATTTTGTTTGAAATGTTTTTAAAAATGTGTGCATTTTTTTGCTCTATATCATTTCAACATTTTTCTTATTAATTTATCCTGAGAATGAAAAATGACAAAAGTTGTTAGTTTAATGTGACATTTTTCTAAATAAAATATGTTTTTTCTGAAGTGTGTTTAATGTCAACCTTTAAATTGTGTGTGACATTGCCAAACCATTGTTTATTTCCATCCTCTGTGCTTTACAACGGCAGGCCACTAGGAGGTGCACAAGGGCAGCTTGGGCTTTCTTCCTTGCCGTCCTTTCCTTCCTCAGTCACACTGAATCCCAGCATTGATCAAGGTTCAGGCCAGGGAACTTCAAAATCTGCCGTATTCCTTTTCGCGTGGCCTTTTACATCGAGAATTTATAGTGTCATTTGAGCTTATTTCCATCAACTTGGAACAGAGAGGGAAATTCCTCTACTACATAATTTTAGTGAACTAATATGAACAAATTCTGCTTTTTGCTTTTTTTCCCTCTCAAATTCCAAACGTATGCTTTTGAACCATCGTAAAGATGACTATGAGGAGCTTCAAGATAACACGGCAATATTTCCTAGCGACCATCCATGTCAACAGTGGTGATGTGATTAAGACACTGTTCTAATAATCCAGAAGTCTGGACAAATGATCGGCAGACGTGAACACAAACTGTCCCGTCGCTGTGACGTTTCAGGAAAGGAAATCTGCTACTCTTGCTCAATCTGACTTCCATGTGACACCAAACCTTTGAATAATTATTGACACTTAACTGCCCTAGTTAACTACTCCGTTCAAGGCCAACATCATCCACATTAATCTGGCAAGGGCCATTTGGTTTAAAATGAGTTATTTTTAAATCAGTGCATATTTGCCAAGCTGTCGGAATCTGCTTAATATCATTTATTTATTTTCTTATTGTGCGAATGAACGATGACAAAAATTGTTTACTTATTGTGTCAAATAAAATATATTTGCTCAACATCAAATTGTGCACATTGTTGCTAAAGATTTAATTCCACATTTTTCAATTTAAGCCAATATCTTTGTTAAAAAGTTGAACCATTGGTTGAGGTGAATGTTAAAAATCCCACAGTACTGCTGTAGATCGAGGAACAAGCTTTGTTACCCCAGCGAATATCCTTTTCCCAATATACGTCATCTGGTCTATATTTTCTTTAATATGAAAATTACAATTAATTTGTCCACGGAAGTCATTGCATCGCAAAATAATTCTAAGTATTTCTCAGGGATGTATTCACGTAATGCAACTTTCTTTTATAGACTCATAAAGAAGTAGAGTTATACAGCGTAGAAAGAGGCCCTTCAGCCAACATGTCTATGTTGAGCATCTTGCGTATCTGCACTGCTTTCATTTGCCTGCTCTTATTCCATATCCCTCTTTGTCCTGCTCATTCAAGTACCTTCCAAGATGTCGCTTAAATATTATTACTGTTCCTGCCTCCAGTACCTCCTCGTAGTTCATTCCAGATACCATCTACACTTTGTGTGAAAAATGGATCCCTCAGATGTCCTTTTTCCTCTCTCTTAAAAACATATATCCTCTTGTTTTTTGTTCCTACCATGGGAAGACCATGTTGACTATGCTCTATGTCTCTATAGACTATTATCAGGTCACCCATCATCATCCTTTGCTCTTGAGAAATAAAATATGCCCAACCTATCCAATCTCTCCCAGTAACTATTCACCTCTAATCCAACATCTTTCCTCTGCACTTTCTCCAGTACAATCACTTCCTTCCTATAGTCTGGCAACCAGAACTGCCCACAACACTACATGTGTGGCCCACCTAGTGTTATGTAAAGATATTCCAACATTTGTATGATTTATGAAAGCATTTGCTCTCTTCATCATCCTACTCACCTGAGTTGTTATTTTCAGGGGACAATGGGCAGGACCCCGAGGTCTCTTGGTTCATCAAAAGTCCTTACCGCTCTCTGGAGGGGTGAGGGAGGAAGTGGGGAGGGGAGGAGAGGGGAAAGAAGAGGGAGGGTGAAGAGGAGGGGGAGGGAGTGCTGGGGGGTGAGGGGAAATGAGCCGCGCCTGCGCAGTTGGGGGCTATGGGTAAGTGGTGGAATATTGCATTGAGAACCAGTTACGTTGGGGGAACGGGTGAGAGGTGGAAACAGGTTGCATTGGGGGAATGGGTGAGTGGTGGAATTTTGCATTGGAGGAACGGGTTGCGTTGGACGAACGAGCGAGTGGTGGAATATTGCATTGGGGGAACGGGTTGCATTGGGGGAACAGGTGAATGGTGGGAACAGGTTGTGTTTGGTGAACGGGCGAGTGGTGGAATATTGCGTTGGGGAACAGGTTGCGTTGGGGGACCAGGCCTTCCGTGGGGGCTATGGGTGAGTGGTAGAATATTGCGTTGGGGGAACGGGTTGCATGGGGGGGACAGGCCTCCCGTCTGACAGAGATCCAATGGGTCCCACTTGGTCTAGTTTAGTATAAATGTCCTATCTCTAGTTGACTTTTTAGAATTTAGAGATACAGCGCGGAAACAGGCCCTTTGACCCACAGTCCGCACCAACCAGCGATCCCAGTCCATAAGCACTATGCTACACACAAGGGACAATTGACAATTTTACCAAAGGCAATGAACCTACAAACCTGTATGTCTTTGGAGAATGGGAGGAAACTGGAGCACCCGCAGAAAACCCACGTGGTCACGGGGAGAACATACAAACTCCATACTGGCAGCACCTGTAGTCAGGATCGAACCCGGTTCTTTGGCTCTGTAAGGGAGCAACTCTACCGCAGTGCCACCATGCCTCCCTTACAAAAATGCTACACCTTGCAGTTAAATTCCATCTGCCAATTTTACACCCAACTTTTCATCTGATCTACATCCTTTTGTAGACTTGCAACCTTTCTTGCTATCCACCATACCATTATCTTTCATGTCATCCACAGACTACCAATCATACCTCCTATATTCACATTCATGTTGTTAATATATCTATCACCAACACCAAAGTCCCAACACCTATCCCCATTGGATACTGCCAGTTACAGACTTCTAGCCATAAAAGCATCTATCCGCCACTCCCCTTTGCTCCCTATCACAATCCAATCTAATATTGGATCCAATTAGCTAGCTGGTCTTGGATCCCATGTACCTTCACCTTCTGGACCAATCTGTCAAGTGAGATCTTGTCAAATGCTTTACTGAAGCCGTATGGATAACATTTACTTCCACAACCTGCAATGATTAGATGTTATTTAAAACCATAGAACAGTAAAGCACAGGAATGGGCTCTTCGTCACACAATGTTTGTAATGATCATGATGCCAAATTAAACTGATTTTATCTGACTGTACATGATCCATATCCCTCCTTTCCTTGCACGTCCATCTGCCTATCCAAAAGCCTCTTAAATGCCACCACAGCTGCTACT